>APFE030211986.1:0-10486 GCA_000404065.3 Pinus taeda | reverse complement strand
GAGACCCAACTAGCTTAAAATTAAAGAGAAGGAGAAAACAAATGCAATTACAAGACATGATTTAGGTTTTAATTTCGGAAATGAAATGAAAATCACAACAATGGGTTTGAAAGGTAAGAACATAGAAAGTACTAGTTCTTAAATATTTCCTAATGATACTCAAAATGAAGAAACAAGAATTGATCTTTTCCACATTAGAGTTGTTTCAAAGCATACCAAAATTGACAGACTATTTGATAGTGGTTCACAAGCAAATCTTATTTATGAAGACTTAGTCAAGAATTTAAATATAGAAACCATTCCACATCCAAGACCTTATACTTTAGGTTGGATATGTAAGAATGAAAATTTTCAGGTGACAAGGAAGTGCGTACTTAGATTTGCAATCACTGCAAACTTTCTTGATGAAGTTGAACTTGATGTAGTTGCACTTTAAATTTATGGTATTGTTTTGGGAAGCCCATATCTTTATGATAGGAGAGAAATCTTTCATCGCCATGAGAATAAGTATCACTTATTAAAGAATGGGATTGAGTACATAGTTAGAGCGCATCATAATAAGATGAGTTTGTCTCTTATGCATGTTGGACAAATGAAGAGAATTGTGAATGCTAGTCGAAATTTTGCTTTGTTAATGTTTAAGCATCAAGATGTTGTGAACGAGACATTTCAAGGAGATACATCAAATGTAAAATCTGATTTCATTGATGTTGCTAATGGGTGTGATAAGATGTTTTTGGAATCTAACATGTTACCTCCTAAAATAGGTAAACAAGATGAGGTAAAATTGCAGCAGCATACATCATTGTTGAACACTGATGTGAACAATATGTCAGTGCTAAAGAGTGCAAAGGTCAAAGAGAAAGTGCCAAAGAAATTTACAAAGAGGGCATTGGTTCCAAAATTTATTCTTGTGGGTTTCAAAAATTATTGGCTTTGAAAAGAGATGGTGCATGGCGATGGTGACCTCATTTGGTTAAGAGTCGAGCCAAGCGCAAGGCTAGGTATGTCAAGCATTGTCATGTCGACAGTGTTTAAGGTGAGAAGAATTTGAAGTTGTTTAAGTTTCCTTTGATTGATGACCGAGGAGGAAATGTGTTCTTTCCTTCAAGGACAGTATGCTTTTCTACATATTCTGGGAAATTGCAGCAAGATGGTATCTACAACAACAAGACAGGTTCTCCAAAATGACGGAAAATGATATGTTTTCATGAAAAGCCCAAACTGTTAAATTCAAGTAAATTCCATTGGGTTGAGACTAGAAGGGTGAGGGAACTGTATCCTCATCTATTTTTTCAGTAATAAAGATATTTTGGAGGTCCAAAAGCTTCTAGTGGGGAGGAATGATCTGGTCGATTAATTTTATGCTCAAATTTCAAAGTTGTTGGAATGGTTCGAAACTAGAACAACTGTGTAGATATCGTCGTTCTGAATTTGGTGCAATTTGTTTCATGAAAAATGAACATTATATGCCCCCAGAAATGAGTTTTGTTCATTTGTGGAAACAATAAAAACATTTGGTTTTTGGCTATACATGGTTGGACAGTCAGCACTCCGTACTACTAACTAGACCCTAACTGTACACACTGGCTGTGCTTCATTAGCCTATCACAACTTGTCACCTGTTAGAATCTTATTGGTTGCAAAATGGGTGGTTTTTATTGGTTTTGAGGTTGGTGAAGTGGACTAACCAGGAGGGACCACGTGGGCCAACCAAAGGCTTCCATATGGCCTCTTGGTGGCCACTAAAATGTTGTTAAGAGCAGAATTGCAACTTTGGAGGTTCAAACACACAACCACTTACCAACTAACTAACGAACACACCAACACACTACATCATGCTTCTTTTCATATGATGTGAGTCACTTATATTTAAAGGTTGGTTTATGACACTTTTGGGGAGGGGTCGGGTTGAGGCTAGCCCCTGGCCACCCCAACGCCATGGGACCTCTGGCTGGGGGCCAAGGGCTAGGCCCTAGCCCAGCCCACGGGTCACATTAAAACTCACACCTGTAGCAATATGCCCAGGTTCGCAGAACTAGGAGCGAAGGAGTCAAGGGCTAGCCCAAGGGCCTGGCCACCCATATGACCACTATTGCAGATAAAAATGAACCAACCCCATATTCGATCAAATATTTGGTCCATATGTATTAATGGACGAATTAAGTATCCCACAAAATGCGTTGGTGGTTAGCCTAATTATCGGTCCGTTAGTGATTTTTAGGGAGGATTTGTAGGATGGTTAGCAGACATGTATGATTTGTAGAATGAATAGTAGTAAAACTCGGGGAGATCATAACTCATTCCATTTTTGTCCTTTTTGGGAGCATAAGGAGGCTAGATAGGGGTTTTTGACAATTCTGAAGCCATTGGAGCTATTTTTGAAGCCATTTGAGCACTGTAACTTGATATAAATATCATTTTATGAGCATAATGAAAGAGGACCAACCATTGGAAGCTGGACTAAGAAATGTAGCTTGCGAGGGGTGAACTCCTTCATCATTTTGTTGTGTTGTGTTTGATGTTATGGTGATGTTGTCTCATGTTTTACGAAAAAACTAAAATTTTAAATCATGTTTACGTGTTTATGAATTTGACATAACAGGCTTAAAAGACCCTAATTTAATCACTTGCAATTTATCATAATCCTCAAGAAGTTTCATATACAAGTCATTTGCATGTGCGCAACTTTCATTTATGTGCATTTTTTTCATATATGCATAACTTTCAGATATTTTCATGTATGAAAATTTCACATATACAGAAGATATGTGCATATTCGAAGACTAAGTATATACAGAGGATGAAGTTGTGCACATATACAAAAGTTGTGCATATATAGAAGATGCACATATACACATACTTCAGTCATTGTATATGAACAACCTCCGTATATGCGCAATTTCTATATATGTACAATTTATTTATATGTGCAACATTCATATATGCACATATACGGAAAATATGCACATAGAGAAAATATCTGCATATATGGAAGCTGTGCCTATATAGAGTCCGAAGTTCTACACAGCTTCCGTATATTCACATATCTTCTATATATGCACAACTTCTGTATATGCACAACTTTTGGATATGCATATATATTTTTTATACGACATATAGCGCAACTTCTATAATATGCATATAAGAAAACCTCCATATATGCGCAACTTTCGTATATGTGCATATCTTCCGTATATAAAAAAATTTCATATATCTGTATATACAAAAGTTGTGTACATAAAAAAGATATGTGCATATACGAAGGTTGAAGTTGCACACAAGCGTGTGCATATACAGAAGTTGTGCATACACAGAAGATATGTGCATATACGGAAGATATGTGCATATACAAAAGATGTACATATACATAAGTCGTATAAATTTTATATATAAACATCTTATGTATTGCATATCTTCGATATATGCACAATTTTTGTATATGTCCATATCTTCTATATATGTACAACTTCCATATATGCACATATATAGAAGTTGTGCATGCACAAAAATTGTGCATATATGGAAGAAATGTGCATATACCGAATATATGTGCATATACAAAAGTTGTGCATATACGGAAGATTTACTTACACATCATGTATGAAATTATTTGAATAATATCCTTCTCTACTCTTTGAGCACTGAGTTACTTTCAATGCGAGGGGAATTACTAAAAACTTACGGTAAGAGTGGTCTATCCAAAATTTCCCTTTGTGGCTCTTAACATAGATGGAATACCTTTCATGTGAGACATCTATATGGGGCATCCTACATATTAAACATGTGGAACTAGAGTTGAGATCATGGCATTGATTAAGAGCCTTATTTTATACATGTTTTTTTTAGGGAACAAAACAAGTTTACTTGGTCATAGGTCATGGTCATCAAGTTGTAATCCAATTACAAATTGGAGTGATTATCTCACCCTAAATATAAGAATGAAGTGAAATGGCCACAACCATGATCTCTTTCTTATTGGAATTATGGTACATGTGTTTTCCTTGATGTCAACCCATTCACAGGTTAGTTCATATTTGATAAAGGACAACTCACATTGTAACAGGTCAATTTAGAGGTAATAAGGTAATGGTACAAAATAACAAGATGATGGGACAAAGGACTATAGATCAACATTAAGCAATTGGTGAAAAAGAATGTTTTCACTTATTCCAAATAGCGTTTACAAGCAGTTTCACAGAAAAAAAGGCGTGTATACGTATGCACACACTTTCTTCGAAGGAAAAATGTGTATGGGATGAGAAATTAAGATTAATGACTACTAAGGGTCCATACCATGGTATTAGCCCACAATATTGATCAGAATAACAATTACTTGATCCCGTACAAGAATACTACAGGTTCAAAGTGTTGTTTTGGTCCGAGTTATTGAGAAAGACTAAAACTATATAAGGAGGAGAATATCAAAGGGCTAAGTGTGAAAGTGAAAGGGTTTTTCATGAATACTTCTATCTGAAGTATATTTTATGTTGTAAGAACTATGGTTATGATATGATCTAAAATATATTGTGCACCTTTAGATACAATGTTGGATCAGGGTCATGAGACCTGAAATGACTTATCATTGTAAGATATGATAATGGATGGGCTAGATCTGATTTCTAACGCATGTTTTATCCTTTATATGTTATGATTTGGGCATGTTCGAAGTCTGGAATAGCTGAAAAGTTATAAGTTATTATTTGTAGATCTATACAATGGTTTGCCTTGGTGTGTTGGGTTGTGTTATATTCTTTCCAAATAGTTAATAGGGGGTTTGAGGGGTACCTGTAACCCCACTTTATGGGGTCTGGGGCAGCACCCTGGAAAATTTTGGTTTTGGACCCTATGTTAGGTTGGGCGGACCCACCTATGTTTTGTGCATGATTTCGCACTTGTTTTTTGGACGCGATGGTTTCGGTCCATGGTTTGTGCCGCGATGGTTTTTCGGTCCGTTGGTTGTTGCTTCGGCATATATAAATATGTATTGTAACATTGAAAGGAACATAATGAAAAATCAAGCTGGTAGTCCCGGTTTTGGATCCAGGGGAAAATATCTGTGCATATGTGTTTTATGTGTTATGCCCTTGCATTGTTTATTTTTCTGTGATTTAGAATTCGTATGTAGGTAATTTCTGTACAGGGTTAAAACCTACATGGTGAAGGCGCATATACACGTTGGTTTGGCACTTCGAAGTAGCGTATGCATAAGAAAATATTGTTGTTAAGAGATGATTGATATATCTAATTAGTGCTGTTGGTTTACTGTTGTTTGTCAATGATGTCTTCATTATATCTGAAAGTAAAACTAATTCTCTAAGGAGATTGAGTTTGGTTGATTGATTTATTGAGTAAGATGGGTGATATTTGTTGTTATTTGTTTAAAAGTTTGTAACTTGAAAGTATATCTTCAGAATGTCACTGGTTGATGCAGTTTTTGGTTCAAAGGTTTTATGATTTGGTATCTTTATAGGTATACATAGGTTGGGTTAAAGGAAGTAGTGTATGCATGCAGTTTGGCTTCATTGAAGTAGCGTATACATTCTAACATATGATTTTTGAGGTTGCAGTTCGTTCTGGTTGTTGATGCAGTGTTCTAGGTTCAATTTTGTGTTTTGGTGATAGTGATTTGATTGTTCAGATTGACTGATTTTTGATAGATGTAGTTGTATTTGATGATTATATTGCAGTGGTCATTGATGTTACTAATGGGTCCAATATGAAAATTTGATGAAAAGTGGCATTCATATTGTATTGTTGTGTACTAGGAGTATCCAGTCTAAAAATTTATGAAACGTGGTCCCTAGAGGAAGAGTGAAGGTAGTAGCCTTATGTAGGTTGGCGCCTACGTACTTGTAAACATATCAGCCAGTAAAAGATCCAGGGGGTTGGAGCTCCCTTTCAATAGAAGTTGGAAAACGAGTGAAGGTTGTAGCCTTTAGTAGGTAGATGCCTACGTACTAGAAACGTCTACACTAGTACAAAATTTGTAAACACTTTATTATAAGAAGATTGAAGACTGAGATGACAACAACAATGGTTTTTTCCCACATTAGGTTTCCACCTAAAAAATACTGGTGTTCGTGGGTGTTGATTTAATATGTTCTTACTGCATCTATTTACAACTTAGTAAATGCATCACACTATGATTTAAGACAATGAAGTAGTTATTGATTTGAGGCTTTTGCAATCAGTATTTTGTGTGGTGTTATCTTCTAGAGTCATCACATTCATGTTTTTTCAGAATCAACGTTTCGAACCAACCTCTGTGGTTCATCATCAGGATTAGATCCATGAATGAATAAGTCAGAACTCAATAGGGTTAATAAATAAAGGTTAGGGTTGGGAAGGGAAAACAATTGACAATTTTGATGATGATATAATTCATGTTATAATTTATTTATATTTATGTTTTAGTATGTTAATGTTTTTAGTTTTTTAGTTTTAATTTAATATGCAGTTTCCTTTAAAGATTATTAATTACTCAATTAATTAATTAATTAATTAATTATTATTATTATTATTTTTCTAATTAAGTCTAACCTACAGTACCCACGGGGATTTGATATCCAATGAACCTATCGCAAGGAGTGCTAACCAGCACCAACCCATTTTCACCTTTCAATCCAAACCCCGTGGGCTAATTTTATTATTATTATTTTTAACTGAATGTGGGCGATCTTAAATACAATAACAATTGTATGAAAATTATCTTTATTTAATTATAATGGAATGATTAAAATGTATAGTAATTAATATGTAATGTTTAATGATAATTATAAACTAATTTATTATTATGCATCATAAATTACTTTTTATTATTAATTTCAAAATGATTATATGATTTTTTAAATTAAATAGAATTTTTATTTCAAATCAAGGATTCTAAAATTATTAATGCTTATAAGCTTTAATATATTGTTATAAATTATTATTGGCTAATTAACTACAATTTTAGCTAGCTATATATATATATATATAATGGGAATTAAAGATGATTTATTTTTGGTATTGGTTTTTATGTTGAAATATTTGATTGAGTATAGGGAAGGGTTAGTAAAAGGAAGGTTATGGAGGCTAAAACAAGTGAAAAGAGGGTAGGGCACATCTAGGAGAAGGTGGAATCAGAGGTTAGAGTGGGAATCCAATTATCACTAACTTTCCAACCATTATCCCAGTTAAGGTTGTTAGGGTTTTTACCTATTTCGATAGCTTCTCTAAATTTCCTATGGTGATAATGATCAATTTTGGCCACAACACTAGAGTTTTCAATACAAATGTGATGATTGGTTTTACTAGAGTGCTCAGCCAGAGCTGAGGTTTTGGAGATGTTATGCTTAATGTCAGCAGCATGCACTTGAATTCTTGTTGAGATTGATCAACCAGTCTCTCCAATGTAGGTTTTCCCACGAAGAAGGAACCAAATAAACCACTTTGTGGTATTTAGGATCAATAGGATCTTTTACCAATTTTAGGCATCTATTGATGGTGTTCATGGGTTTGAAGGAAGTTTTTATGTTATTTTTCTTTAAAATGTAAGAAATTTTATCAGTGGTGCCTAATATGTAGGGCAGGTGGACCTTACCGGCATAATCCTCCATAGGTTGTTTGTTTTTAGGATTCTCAGCCTTCTTGAAAGCTTTCATTCCTTGGTGTCTTCTATATCCATTCTTTTCAAAAACATCCATAAGATGTTTCTTTCCTTGTTCAAAATGATCATGATCAGAAATGCGAATAGCCCTGGTAGCAAGAGTGTTGAGAACCCCCAATTTCTAGGCAAGATGATGGTGAGATTCGGTATGAAGGTAATGTTCTGTGTGGTTTTTCTTATGATAGACTTGGTGAGATATAGAGTCATCTTGGTTTCTCTTAATGAGGATGTCAAGAAAGGGAAGGGTGCCATTCTCTTCCACTTCCATTGTAAATTTGATAGAGTTAGATTGAATATTAAGGTGCGTCAAGAAAATGTCTAATTTCTCCTTTCCATGAGGCCAAATGATATAAGTATCATCGACAAATCTTTTCCAAAGTTTAGGTTTTAATGGGGAGGTTTCAAAATGTTCCATAAACAGATTAGCGATTATGGGAGATAGAGATGATCCCATGGCTACACCACAATTCTGCTCATATATATCATCTTTAAAACTGAAAACGGTTGATTTTAGACAAACTTCTACTAATTTAGATGTGTCCGGGTCAGTGACTTTTTGGATGAACTCTATGGCTTCATCTATGGGAATGTTAGTGTAAAGCGATTTCACATCAAAACTCACCAATATGTCATGTTGGTCTAGTTTTATCTGCTTGATCTCATTGATGAATTGATTAGAATATTTGACAAAGGAATTGGTGTTC
Organism: Pinus taeda; assembly: GCA_000404065.3. NCBI lineage: Eukaryota > Viridiplantae > Streptophyta > Pinopsida > Pinales > Pinaceae > Pinus > Pinus taeda. The sequence goes on along the minus strand of APFE030211986.1, from coordinate 2,131 downwards.
CCCACCATGGGTTTAAGTTTTTTAGCAAGATATTTCATGAGATTGTAGTTGGGACCACCAATGGTGTTGACAATGGGTCTTATGGGGATCCTTTCTTTGTGAATTTTAAGGGCTCCATAAATCCTAGGGGTGTAGGGATTGGTTTCAATGACATTTTTAATGTTGTGTTCTTTGCTTGATTTTACTAGGTTATTGACAACCTTGGAGATCTTTCTTATGGGATTCTTTTTTATTTTAATGTAACATCCATTGTTGGTCAGGTGGTCTAGCATCTTCTCGTTGTAATCATTTGTGTTCATTATAACAATCACACCACATTTGTCAACTTTTAAGACCACAATATTAGAGTTTTGGTTTAGGGTCTTTAGAGAAAGATATTCCTGTTTGGAAATGTTGCTTTTGGGTGTTTTGGCTTTCCTAAGTATAATGGAGCAATCTTGCCTAATAATTTCTTTAATGGTGTCCGGTAAATCCTTAATCCCATATTCAATGTTGCATAGAATGTCTTCTTTGGGGATGGTATGAGGCGAAATGGAAAAATTCAAGCCTCTTTCTAATAGACCTAAAGTGACTTGGTCAATATTGGTGTTGGAAAGATTAATGATATGTTTGCCTATTTTTTCAGCATCCGATGTTGTTGGTCCCTTCTCAAAAGCATTATTTATTGTCCCAATTTTTGTGGATGTAACCTCAGTCTGAGGTAATGTCTTGTTATCTACCATGAACACGTAGTTGGAAACGCACTTGCTGGAGGCCTCTTTGTATGTTTTGTTATTTGATGGGGCTGTCACAATTTCCCTAGACCCGTTATCTATTATCGATGAAGAGTTATCATATATGTTATGTAAAGGAGTTATTTCGATCTCTTTAATATTTTCTGGACCGTTGTCTATTACTAAGAGCTCAACTGAAATCGCAGTCGAATCAACCTCAGTGTGAATCATATCAATTCTGCTATTCGAAGGGGTTGTTTCAATTTCCAAAGATCCATTATCTGAAGAAGGCATCGCAGACTTATCGTATTCGTTGTTGGATAATATTTCGATTTCCATGGACACATTGTCTATTACTGAGAGCTCAATTGAAACCGCAGTCAAATCAACCTCAGCATAAATCATATCGGTTTTGCTGTTCGAAGGGGTTGTTTAAATTTTTAAGGTTTCATTATTTGAAGAAGGCATCACAACCTTATTATATATCAAAGTTGTTTATCAAAGTTTATTATATATATGTTGCTTTCATTCTTTATAGGAACGGACATAAATTGGTTGGTTTCAACAAAATAACGTATACGATTTAAAAAGGAAAATCATTATTGTGAAAGTTAAAATACTGATTCACCCCCCACCCCCCCAGCATTTTTCCCAACAATTGGTATCAGAGCAGGTCCTTTAGAATAAGCTTGATCGCTTGAAGGGAGATCTCTCAAGATGAAAAATGACAAAGGAATGGGATCTATCAGGCCACCAATCTTCAACATAAATCACTTAGCATAGTGGAAGATAAGAACCAGAGCCTATCTTTAGTCACCTGGAGCTGATATTTGGGCAATTGTGGAAGGAGGATACCAATATCTAGCAATAGTCCCCATAGATCCAGCAGAAAAGAAAGCATATGAAAATAATTTCAAAGCTGTCAATGCATTATTGGGAAGTCTATCAGAATTTGAATTCGTCAAAGTCATGCAGCTCAACACAACCAAATCAATATGGGACAAAATCATTCAGAGCTATGAAGGAGACTCCCAGGTAAAAATTGCTAAGCTTCGAACTCTCAGAATTCGTTATGAAAATCTCAAGATGCATAGTTAAGAAAGTATTGCTAGTTACTTTTTATGAGTAGATCAGATTGTAAATTGTATGAAGAATCTGGGTGAAGAATTAAAGGAGGCTACTTTAGTAGAGAAAAATTTGAGATCTCTATCTTCTAAATTTAGGTCAATAGTATCTGCCATTAAATAGAAGCATGATATCCAATCTGTTACCGTTGTTCAACTTCATGGAATTTTAACTGCCTTCGAAATTAGAAAAGGAGGTCCATCAGATATCAGAGAAGTCGCTTTCAAAGCCCTGTAAAAGGGAAAAGAAAAGGAAGATCTCAAGGAATCATGATATATATCAAAAGAATATGA
>APFE030211980.1:0-13539 GCA_000404065.3 Pinus taeda | reverse complement strand
CTTAAGTATTTCCTTGCATTTATTATATATCTTTACTAACCTTAAAATTCATACAAAGTTATATATTTTTAAGTAAATAAAGAAAACTTTTTTATCAATACTAAATAAACATAAACATAAAAGATTGAAAAACTTGAAATTAATAAAAGTGGGGAAAAAATTCAATTATAGACCTTTTTGTCACTCTTTTCCTGCTTCCCTTCCCAAAAAAACATATATAACTTACATTGATAACTTATTGTCTCTTATTTCTTTCTACTTACTATATCTTTAATAAGCTTAAAATTTATGTAAGTATATAATTGTACTGAATTTAAAATTTATTCAATTTTATATGTTTGTGTCATATAAGTATAAAAGACATTTTGCTAATACCAAATAAATTTTTAGATATTTATGATGATAAGTGTACCTATTTCAACTCATGGTGGATGTAGGATTATGGAATTTTTTTTCTTTAAATGAATGGATTGGATTTCAAGTCAACAAAATATTATTCATCTGATAGATTTTTCGACGGCTGTGATTTCACTGACTCACTTCCTCTTGTGTGTTATAAAATGGTTTAATAAATAATTTAATAATATATTTGAAACAACGGTCTATGTGTTTCATTCCAGACGCTTAGCATTTAGTCATCCATTCCGTCGTATTTCATCCCTTTGTCTTGACAAACCGTCTATGTTTTACCCAAGTGTGATCCAGGTGGATATTAGTGGCCACCCGCCTATTCCACCTAGACCTCCAGTCGGTTTCATCAATTTCCTTGTTTCTAGCAACATTTACTATTTTTAGGAGTTTTTTAGGTCCTGAACTTACGAAGTAGTTTTGACCCCCTAATTGACCTTTTCTTTAGGTTTGCAATAGGCCCCATAACCATAGGAAGGGGCTTACCGCAATTCTTGTAGTACTCAGAGAGATATTTTCAATAAGGTATTGTATGCGTCAAACAAAGATAATATGACCAAGTTACATCCCTAGGAAGTTGGCTACCCACTAACCCCAACGGAACCCACAAACTCTTGGCATTCTATCTCCTGGTGTTAGGGTTTTAATCGTTTAGGGTTTTTTCTTGTTGTTCAATAATAAAAGGGCTCTTAAGCATCATTGTAACACAATTTAGAGGCATGTAGCTACCACATCTCTTCTCATAGATAAGTTGCCATCGTCTGAGCTAGTTTATTTCCATTCTGTATGTAAGCATATTTCAATTCTTTGATATTAATGAAGTGAATTTGTATTTCTACAGCATCTCTATGTTTATGTTTATATCTTTATTTTGTCACATTCCAGTGTAAATTCAAATCAGTGGTATTAGAGTTTTCTTCTCTTTCTCTGGTTTTTTTTTTGCATGTCCCTAACAAGGTCAAGTTATAAGGAGTTAGGGCTTGCACTGGTTTAACCTTTGCAAGACCAACCTCGCAAACCCCGACAACCTCCAATGGCGGAAGAAAAGAAAGATAAGGGAGCAAGAGATCCTTTCAAAATATTTCTCGAGGAATCCCTCGAGCGATAGAGGAATGTGATCATGGATAAATTTTCCCAGATCCTTCAACGACTACCCATAGGCGACACATCTTCATCCAACAACCACTCTATAGGTGCCACTCCTTTTAAGGTACAAGTTAACTTTTACATTCCCATATTTGAAGCACAGATAGATGCAGACACCATAGATAAATGGTTAAATCTTTGGGAAGGATATTTTCCAGTTCATGACTTTTCCAATCAGGAAAATATTACTTTTTCACTCCTCAAAGTCACCCCCATGTCAAGAACTGGTGGGAAACCTACTGTGAACAAAAGGACGAGAGGGAATCCTCATTGTTTTCAGCCGCACCCACTTGGAAATATTTCCGAGACGCCATCAAGGAACAATATTAACCTCTCAGGGGCTATGAAGGTAAATACATAAAATGGACTATGCTGTAGCAGGTAAGGGACCAAGATGTGTTGGAGTTCACAAATATTTTTTATGCCTTTCACACGAAGCTGGGTATAGAGGATTCTGAGTAACATTTGGTACTCAAGTATCATGGCTGTCTACACAAGTACATCCAGGATGAGATGGATTTCATGGACATCTCCTCGCTTGGCGCCGCTTATCGATACATTTTCAAGATTGAGCAAAAATTTAAACAAAAGAAGTAATAATTTGGATATGTGAATCTGAAGCAAGGGAAAGGCACCCCTAAACCACAAAAAAAAGGGACAAAGCCAAGGTAGGGGGACCGAGGATAGCCCACCAAAGTTGCAAGAAAAGGACAACACCACAAAGACAAAGGACACGTGGAAATGGTGTGAGTTCCATAAGAGCCCCACTCACAACATAAGTGGGTGTTAAGCCAAGCAGTCACTGGTGCCCAAGTTGAGGGCTTCCGAATCAGATGCATCTTCTGATTTAGAGTCAAAAACCAATAAGGGGAATGAAAAAAGGAAGCATATTATTGATGTGGAGCCTAGTGCCACTGTTTCCAACACCAAGATCCAGAATATTGAGCTCGAAGATCCGGAGGAGGGGGAGTGTCGCTTCTACTCACATATGTGGGTGAAGGGTTCTCTGTTGTAGCTCTTTGTCGACATCGGAAGCCAAAAGAACCTCATTTCAGTAGAGGTCATGAAGTAGTTGGGTCTACCAATCACACCAATTCAATTTAATTTGTCCTTGAATTAAATTGTGAAGTAAAATCGAATTTAGTCCTAACATCTACTTGGAAATTATTAATTAAGCTATTTTGACTTAATTAGTTGGATAAATTCAAATTAGAAGTCTTTATGAAGTCATGCAAGATTATCCCTTAAATTAAGGAGATAAGATTGAGTTATATTTTAGTTGTAATTAGTTAACTCAGTTTACTGAGTTAAGTCCAGTTAAATTAGCTCCAAATTGTCTGAGGAACTAATAGAGAGTTAACAGTCAGTTTATGCATGCATGCACTCAACTAGTGTACTCCAGTTAATTGAAGATTCCCTCATCAGAAACTCATGCATGTCTATTCTAAGAAAGACCTAGTTGAGATTAAAGACAAGGACAATTTACTATCAGTTGCATGTGTTTTCCTATAAAGAAAACTCATGCATGCAGAAGGAATCATTCCTTGAGGATTGTGCAGTTCTGACAATGTGTGTGATCAGGTGATCATCCACTTGGTGAGGTGAGAATCATCCCAGAGGAACAACGCAAGGAAATAAGAGCTTGGAGGGAAAAGAAGAAGGCTTGAGAGAAGCCAAGATTTCCTGTGAGCATCTGTGAGGATTGTACTGAGAGCTGGCTAGATGTGAGAGCTAATACTTTGTATAATTCCTATGTATTTCCACCTTGTATGATAATACAGATAGTGGGGTTTTTAGCTGAGGCTTTCCCCAAAGTATTTTCATGTGTATTGTGCATTGATTCTTCTTCTTATGGTTATATTGTTCAGATCGATCTTTAAGCCTCCGCAAATTGATAATAGAAGTAGGTTATAGTATTTTGCTTTGATGTATATTGCATTATCGGGTTAACCTACAGGCGGATTTTCTACAGAGCAGGATTTGTAGAAGTACAAAAATATTCCAATTTAATTTTCCCCACCATAAGCTTCACCCGCTCCGATATGGTCCATACACCATCACCAAGGTTGTGGGGGACAATGCCTTCAAGCTCAACATTCCACCATTCCTTGTGCTACATCCAGTATTCAATGTGGACCAGCGGCACCAATACTTTCCCCCATTATTGGACACATCTGATGTTGTTGAACAAATGGCACCAACCAAGCTCAACCCAAACTGCATTGAACAGGACACAACTGATTGGATCATGGCCACAGATCAATAACACTTGCCAGCAAAAGATCAAGCTATATCGAGTTGTCAAAGCATGCCAACTCCTTCACCAAGGCAAGTGATTCACTAGAGACCAAGTTCAACAGAAATTTCCTCACCTCATGAAGGCTCTACACGCAATGGGGACCATTGATTCCTAAGGGGGGAGGACTAATCCAAGTGGATATTGGTGGCCACCCACCTATTCCACCTAGACCTTCAGTCGGTTTCATCATTTTCATTTTTTCTAGCAACATTTACTATTTTTAGCGTTTTTCGGTCTTGAACTTTCGAAGAAGTTTTGACTCCCTAAACGGTGTTTTTTAGGTTCGCAACAAGCTTGTTTACCTGCCACAAATCTGTAGTACTCAGAGAGATATTTCCAACGAGGCCCACAAACTCTCGGTGTTCCATCTACTAGAGTTAGGGTTTCGGTTGTTTAGGGTTTTCTCTTGTTGTTCAATAATAAAAAGCCCCTTGAGCCTTATTGTAACACAATTTAGAGGCATGTAACTACCACATCTTTTCTCAGAGATAAGCTACCATTGCCCGAAATAGATTATTTCCATTTTGTATGTAAGCATATTTCAGTTCTTTGATATTAAAGAAGTGAATTTTTGTTTCTGCTGCATCTTTGTGTTTATGTTTATATCTTTATTTTGTCGCATTCCTGCATAAGTCTGGATCAAGGTGGTTGATGGTGCCTTTTCGTGGCCTGATCACACAAAATCCTCGTACAATTATTTTGCTCTGGCTGCAGATGCAAGTTTCTTTATTCGTTTGACCTTTTCTTTTCTAAACTATGAAAAAAATCAATGAGAAGTTTAGTTATCAGTTTGATTTTTGAGGTGGAGCCATCGTCATGATTTGTGATGTCGAATGATCTTCATTCTAGAAGAGTTTATTTAGTTATTATTTTGTATGTTAATTGATAGTGATAATGGTTAAGATTTAAACGTGGCAATGTATTTATTGCAGGTCATGATTGGGGGTTGAATACGGGCAGTTCTTGCATGATGCACTTCTTTCTTTAATTTTCTAATACATTGAAGATTTAAATGAAGTGCAAAAATTTCCTTTGAAGTATCCTTCATTGAATTCTTTCATGGCGAGAAATTTTGGTTCTCTTAGAACGGAAATTTTCTTTATGCTTGAGAATTTTGTAGGTATTGTGTTAATATTTTTTGTATTTTGAAGCTTGATATGTCTTGAAGCGATAGTTGGCCCCTGCCTCTTAAAGGCATTGTAAATAACATTTTCCGCCCTTTGAAGTGTTATTTTTTGAATTCTTTCATGGTGAGAAATGTCGACATTTTTTGAACGATAATTTTCTTTATGGTTGAGAATTCGGTAGGTTTTTTGTTAATATCTTTGAGATTTTGAATCTTGATATGTTTTCAAGCCACAACTACCCTCGACCTCTTGAAGGAATTGTAAATAATATTTTTCACCACTTTTCACTATGTGAAATTTAAGAAGTTTTGGTTCGCGAATGGGCTTAAGAAACATTGCCTTGGGAAAATTGCTAAAGGCTTTGTGCTTATATTATGTGCAATCTAGTAGAAATGGTTTAAAAGTGAATGTGTGTTTTCTATAAGAGGCCTTGGTGTTGTACAATCATAAATGCCTTGAACAAATATTTATAATATACTTATTATAATATAATTATATATATAATAATATATAATTATAATTATATATATTTATATATATATTATTATTATCTTGATCGGGATGAGGAAACGTGGAGGTGATACAGGTAGGAGCATTTATCATAAGGACAGGACTATTGGACGTGACCGTAGGGATCAAGCTACCTTCCCAACAAAAGAAATGAGTATTCGGTCAGATCAAGTTTCAAGTGGCAGGAGTGGGAAAGGAGGAGTGCAGATGATTAGGAAAAATGGCAGTGGTAATGGAAGGGAGAGAAGGACAGAGAAGAGGCATAATATGAAGGTGGCGGGGGGCAAAGGAAAGGATAATGCGGACAGAGTGAAGGAGGAACGGATTGAGGAGCAGGTTGGAAACATCACCAAGGTGATCTGCGAGCTTGGGTATGTGCATACTGCTTTCTCCATCTTACTTGTTTCCATTATTATAAGTAGAATGGACAACCGTCAGTCTTGGGAGGATCTGGAGGTAGAAAAGAGTCTAAAAGCAGGTTAGGCCCCATGTTTCTCATTGTGAGGGTCACCCGGAGGGGTCCCAGGGTGGGTACCATGAAGATAAAAGAAATTGCAGTTGGGGGAAAAGTCTTAAGAGCAATGCGGGAAACCAAAGTGCGACTCCCATGGTTGGAAAAAAGGGGAAGATAGTTAGTGGAGAGTCGACGATGGATCCCTTAAAACTGTATCTAACCCGCATGACTAAGGGAGTTCTTCATCTCTTGAACTCGGGGAAGGGTTATCAGGATCAGAGTAAAAAAACAGAAGGGGAGTGCAGTAGGAGTAGGGAAGTCTCCAAAGGTCAAGTGGTAAGCGATGATGGGGATGAGAATGTTGACAAGCTAACACCTGTGATTGACATCTGTGAACAGGAGAAGGTAGAAGACAGGATGGCTCGGCAGGGTCAGAGGCGAGGTCACGGAGGCAGAGGTCATCCAAGGCAAAGCAACCAGGGTGACAGGCCTGTGGAAGAACCAGGGAACCAACGCAGAGGGAGGCGGTTTACCCAGACTGCTGCTCAAGAGGCAGCTCGTGCTTATCTGGAAGATACTGACGAAGACATTCATCGTATTATCCAAAATCTGGAGTCCAGAGTCATTGAAGAACAGTCGGGCTCGGAAACATAAGAGTGGGCAGCGATGGTAAGCGACCCAAGATACACAAGGGGCAGACAGACTCTCTATCAAAGGTCTCTGCACATTTATTGGATCCTAAAGAGTCTTTTGGCAAACGCCCTAGAACAAGTTGCAAAAGAAATGGCTGACATCGCCAATGGGCTACCAAACTTATAGAAGGAAATGAAAAATTTCCAAGTCATTATGATCAACCAGAACGATAAGTTGGAGGAGATGTCCCAGACTTTGTCCAAGATGGCAGGCTTGCACCCAAGCCAGGAAGATCATGTGAATTTCCCCATGGAGACTAACAAGGATAATGGAACCAGAAAGGCCTGATGCTGTGGACGATATGCTGGAGGTTTTTTGGTTCTCTACTTTTACAGTCTTATGTTGAATAGAAGCGTAATAGGTAATTTTAGCTGTTTGGTATATATAGCCAGTATGGACAGAATTATCAAATTTTGGTTTTGGAACGCCTATAGTAAACTTAGGTGGCCAACAGACCTGGTTTCCCCTCGGGGTAGGTTGAGGTCACCATAACAGTGTATCTGGTCTTTATGTTTAGTTTGAAGTTCCTTACTTACACAATATATATATATATTAATATATATATATATATATATATAATTATATATATATAATATATATATATATATATATATATATTATATATATAATATCTAATATATTGTCAGTGTTTGAGTCATCGCGATACATTAGCTTGACTTGGCTTGAGAACTGTGACCATGGGCATCTAAGCCATCAAAATCACCCAGGGATTGCACCTGACCCGGGCCACACCAACGCTTAACATAATTGTACTTTTTCCCAAGGAGTTTCGAACCAGTCACCTTCACATTATGGAGTGACTTAACAGTGCACCCCATCACCGTTTATTCTACGCCCCATGGGCATAATTATATACTAATTAATATCAATATTAATATTAATTCCCTACCATACAAGTTTATTGGCATATATCAACCACATTTATTAATGTGGTTGTGCTAGTTACTATTCTATTGACCATGCATCACGTCATCATTTAAACATATCTATACCTAAGTAATTTGAATTAGCCTAACCACTTAACCTCAAAATTATATTTTTATTAACTCATCTCAACCAAAAAAACACTTTGGATAATGGTTTTAAAAATAATTACCAAAAAATTTAAGATGTGCCGCCTAAGTTTATATCTTCTTACCTATAAAATAAAAGTAATATAAAAACCAAAAAAATATAATAACACATCAATATTAATACTATATTAACATTATATTTTAATCTATTATTTATTATTATATTATCATTTATTTTAAAATCAATTTAGAGTAATAAATTTATTATTTCTATTTTAAACAATTGTAATTAAAAATTTAATTTTTTTTTAAAATACATTACCAAAGATATATTATAAGAAAATAACTAATGAATTTCTATTTTCGCCACTTAAATTAAGTTTACCAACTATTTAACATTTCTTTCTATTGATTAAATATTTTATTAACCTTAAATTATACAATTTAATATATATTTTAAAGTAAATAAAAATAAAAACTTTTTGTCAATACTCGATAAATAAATATAAACATTGAAAAACTTTTATTTACTTAATAAATATAAAACATTGAAAAACTTTGAATTAATAAAAATAAGAACAAAATTCAATTATCAAATATTTTTGTCACTCTTTTCTCATCCCCCTCCCAAAAGAAAAGACAGATATAACTTATATTGATATCTTCTTGTTTCTTATTTCCTTTCACTTACTTACTAGACTTTTAATAACTTTGAAAATTTATGTAGGTATATAATTGTGCCAACTTTAAAATTTAGTCAAGTTTATATGTTTGCATCAAATAAGTATGAAGGACATTTTATTAATATCATATAATTTTTTAAATATTTATATTATTCAATATATTTATTTCAACTCACAGTATAGGTAGTGTAGGTAGGCTTAGCAGAATATTTTTCATCTCACAGTGTAGGTAGGCTTAGGTGGCATGAACCAGGATACTCATAAAGTGAGACCAACTTTATGAGATATGAGACCTTACCATTCTATTTATTCAAACGTGGCCCCGTTTACTAAGAAAGCTTGCACTTCACGAAAACTTAATGGATTAGACTCTATGCCAATTTATTCGTCATCTATTAGTGCATGGAAAATATATTAAAAAAAAGGAGTTATTTATAATGTGATTTTTTGGAGATTTCTGTGACGAAATCCAGTCGCAAGAAATTGAGGTTAAATCCTGATTTGTTGCAATGAAAATGGTTTTTAACTGCATATTTGGATTCAGCACCTTGAAAAACCCCTGGAACGCTTTGATTGTGCAGAAACTAGCTATCAAACTTGCGATTCCAATAAATTGCTACCGGATTTTGACCGGAAAAACCCACAGGAAAAACTTTCAAAAAGTCTCATTATAGACAACTGCTTAAAAAAACACTCATATTCAGACATGAATTTTAGTTAAACAGTTGACGTGGCAAAGTTTCTTTTATCTTTGTCAAAGTTTGGATCTGTATGTTTAATTATTGCGAATTCTTCCAACTTAAAGTAATCAACCCTAAAATTTTGATAAGGGCTTTTCACAAACTTAAAAAAAATCCTAAGTGTAAATTAAATATTTATTATGTAGGCATATTTTCAATTTCCCCCTTTTTAATGTAAGTTTCAAATTGTGTTTCATTCTAGCATAGAGATGATTATAATGGGTTATGTCAATTTTTTTCAACAATTTTGATTTTTTTTAAGATAAATATATCTAGTTAATTCTTTATTTAAGTAATATTCAAGTTGTCTTACATTTATCAATTAAAAAAATAGATTTTTTTTTATGGATGCAATATATGTTTCATTGCTCTATATTATCAAAAAATCATTCACACACTACAAGATATACAATAATTTTGCCAATTTTTTGACAAACAATTTTGCATTATCAAGATTGAAATGCTTGAAATTGGTCTTCAAAAAAAATTCACTTAACTTTTCATACCATGTGCAAGGTCTTTGCTTTAAGCCATACAAAGGCTTATGAGCTGGTGTGCCTTATGTTCTTGATCCTTTATAACAAATCCTCGTAGTAGAGACATGTAAACATTATCTTTCAAGTCTCCATTCAAGAAGGTTATTTTCACATCCATTTAATAAATCATCTACCTATTATGCATACCCAAATCCAATAATGTATTAATAGTAGCCCATTTTTTGTGTGGGGGAAAAGGTCTCCTCATAGTCTATGCCTTCTTTCTATGCATATCCTTTCACCACAATCCTCACATTATGTTTGTGAAGTGAGTCATCGAATTTGTACTTGTTCTTGAAGACCCACCTACAATCAATTGGTTTAGTTCCAAATAGATATGAGAAACAGAATCCTTTGCATGGCTTCTTTCCACTCATCATGAGAAGAAACTTCTTCAAAGAGAGTTGGTTTAAAGTTAGTAGATAAATTCAATCCACAACCATATGAAACATCGATATCATTTACATCAACTAAATTTGAATTATCTACATCACCTTCAACTTGCCTTGTAGAAATTTTGGTTCCTATCTTTCCAACTTCATCAAGATGAAGCCTTTCAAGTGTATTTTTGAGCATCTTTGGACCATTCTATGGTAGTCTAGGTTGCTCTACTACTTGAGATGGTATTACGTTCCCATTAAGGTTTCGCCTTTCAATTCTCTTAATCATATCATCCAATTGAACTCCCTATTTTGGTGAAGTGGTTGGATCTTCTTCATGAGGGGATGATGGTACTTCAAAAGGAGATTATAGAGATTGATACAAGATAAGGATCCTCATTTCAATATGTGGAATCTAATCATCATACTCATGATATGTCTTTACATGGGTAAATATATCCAAATGATCAAACTGCTACTCAACAATTTTTTCAATCCTAATGGATTCAAGGGAAAACACATCTCTAGAAAGAATGATTTTTTTCTTACCTCATCATAAAAATGACATGCCTTGGTGGTATTTGAGTAACCCAAGAAGATGCCCTTTTGACTCCTTACACTAAGTTTGTGTCTTTGCTTCTTATGAATTAAGAAATAGTAGGTGGAACCAAATACATTGAGAAGCCTCACCAAAGAAATGCAACCATACCACATTTCATATGGAGTCTTATTCCCAAGGGAATGAGTGGACTCATGTTTTTCACACATATTTCCCATAGAAATGCATTATCACAAAACATCAACTTCACATTCTTGAAAAAATATCATTAAGTGTACCATATTCAAGAGAGTCCTATTAATTTTTTTTGCTACACCATTCTACAAAGGAGTATATGGAATAATGGTTTGATGCTTGCTAGTATGTTGATGAAGATAACTTTCAAATTCATTTAAAGTGTGTTCCTCTTCATTATCAATACAAAGAGTGCCAACACAAGATTGAGTCTCATTTTCAATCCATAGATGATTTTTTTTAAATGTTTCAAGTACAAATGCTTGCTTGATTATTATTGTCACCTTGCTTTCTTTCACATTCACAACGACATTAGACACAAGGAGTCAATGTGGCACATTTGCTTGCCACATCACCTTACATTTTATGCTTGGTCGCATTGGTTAGCCAATCACTTTGCATTTTACATTTAGTTTTTCTTGCTAGTGTTTCCCCACATGCCTTGACACACACCTGCAGTAAAAAAAAGTGGATCATTAATTAAAATATGATAATGATATCATAATATATTATGAACTAAACTGTAATAAATATATATTATAATTTGTTTGTAAAATAATATGATACATATACAAAATTAAAATAGAATTCAAAATAATAATATATACATTATAATTTGATTTATATACACATTGTAAATAAAACAATATGATATATTAGAACACATGTAATAAATTAATGTAAATATTATATTAACAATATTGTAATAATTTGTTAAATATATATTTTTATACCAAAAATGCAAATTAATTAATATACATAATCACATATTAAAATCATGTTGCAAAATTGGGTTATAATCCATGCCGATTATGTAAATATATTGAATTAAATTAAATTTATTGTATTATAATACTATTAGTCGTAAATGATTACTTTATGATTAATATAACCTAAAACAACCGAGAATATGCAACATTGGAATAAATTATAAAATGACTATTATCATAAAATTATTCATAGAGCGCTTCACTCAACTTAACATGATGCTATTAAGGTTTTAGACTCACGATTTTGACCAATACAAAAGACAACATATATAAACTATGAAGAGAGCATTGCGTCTACACCTTGAATCTAGAGGCTCATTCTACATCCCAGTATGATGTGTAACGATGTCCCTCTGTCATCAAAGTTGAAATTTTGGTTGTTGGCCAAAATAAAAAATTTAAAAAATGAACATTTAAATAATGTCGCGTGATAAGCAAATTGCACGTGAAGAAATTGGATCCCTCTAGGCTCATGTTAGATGCATCTATGTTGATATAGATCCAGAGTATATATTGATATTCTAGGATATGATGATATTTTTTTCAATATGATTTAGCTTTGATATTAAAATCTAGGGTGTGCAACAAACCCAGGTAGAAGTATGTCACGTAAAAACATATTTGATTATTATTTGATTGAATTGCTAATATCTAAGGCTTTGTGTCTCAAAGATGGAGTCTAGGGTTTATGAGAAAACCCTAGCAAGAAGTTGAAGTCTAGACTATAAAAGCTATGACCCTTGTTCATTATGAACCTAATTAAGTTTAGGTATTTGATGTATAAAAGAATGAATGAGTTCATGTTTCCATTGTAATGACATAATTCTTCTGTATATTTTTTTTTGTTGTCGTACTTGTTATTAAAGTTTTGCAGGTGCATAATCTTCAAATGATGAAGATAATCGTATGATAATAATAAGCATGGTGAAGGGAGTTATGATGATCAAGATTACCTTGATGTCATAAGAAGGAATGGAGCCATGAAACTCTCTATGATGTTATAGAAGAAGGGAGTGGTTGATCTCCCTAAATTGAGATGGATCCTAGTGTTGTGGCCATAACTCCCCTTTAGTTTTTTCAAAAATTACGGGGACCCTTCATTTAGTTTTTGAAAACTCCTTTCTTTCATGGCATTTTGGTTATTGATGATTTTCTAATCTTTATTGTTGGCTTTGGAGCTTTTTTATTATTTGGGCTTTGAACACATGTTGTCATGATCTTCATTATGGCCATTGCGATGACATGCTCGATGTTTGTTTGATTATTACTGTCACCTTGCTCTCTTTCACATTCACAACGACATTAGACACAAGGAGTTAATGTGGCACATTTGTTTGCCACATCACCTTAAATTTTACACTTGGTTGTGATGGTTGGCCAATCACTTTGTCTTTTACGTTTAGTTTTGCTTGCTGGTGTTTCCCCACATGCCTTGACAAACACCTACAATAAAAAATAATAGACCATTAATTAAAATACTATAATGATATTGTAATATATTATAAACTAAATTTTAATAAATGTATATTATAATTTGTTTGTAAAATAATATGATACATATACAAAATTAAAATAGAATTCAAAAATAATAATATATACATTATAATTTGATTTATATAGACATTGTAAACAAAACAATATGATATATTAGAACACATGTAATAAATTAAAGTAAATATTATATAACACTATTGTAATAATTTGTTAAATATATATTTTTATACCAAAAATGCAAATTAATTAATATACATAATCACATATTAAAATCATGTTGCAAAATTTGATTTATAACCCATGCCCATTATGTAAATATATTAAATTAAATTAAAATTTATTGTATTATAATACTATTAGTCGTAAATGATTACTTTATGATTAGTATAACCTAAAAGAACTGAGAATATGCAACATTGGAATAAATTATAAAATGATTATTATCATAAAATTATTCATAGAGAGCTTCACT
>APFE030211979.1:0-33433 GCA_000404065.3 Pinus taeda | reverse complement strand
CTTCCAAGCTTCTCCTCCCAATGATTTAGGCATTTGAACCCAAGAATTGTTTTCTCCAATTCGTTTTCAAACCCAAAACAATCTAAATTATATATATATATATATAATTGAGAAGCGAGAAAAGTATTCATGTAATCATGAAAAATAGAGAAGAATATATATTTTCTATAATGTCTAATATAATCATGTACATGTAAGACGAATCAATGCTAAGCTAATATACACATTACATATGCTATCTCCTCTCTTCCATGTATCACATATGAGCATGTGATGTTCTTTTAATAAAAGCACAATTCCATTTGAAAACCAAGGATTATCGAGTAAAAATAGTCTTATTTGTTAAGGGATCATATTTTAGAAGTTTTGTATAGGGTTTTGCTTGCAAAGGATGTGGAAACCATCTCTCATATCGAAACTTGGTGCTTTCATCATAGAAATATACACTTCTATTGCTAGCCTCTACAACTACATCAACAATCCTATAAAACCCCACCTCTAACTCTATTTTTTAATTTTTAATTTTCATTTATTTATTTATTTTTTTTCGAAAATGAGCACAAGAAGCATTTTTATCTTTCAAATGGTTGTGTAAGTGGCACAATTCAAATAAATAAAAGGTTTGAGTCGATTAAACCTTGTTGCATCTCCATCAATTTCTGAAGCTAAAACAAATATTCGATCATCAACTTTCAGTAGGCCCCATAGAATAATATATGTCATATGAATACATGAGACATGAAGTCTTAAAATCTCACATAAAAAAATACCTATTTAAACCTGAGTTTGACATGAATCTCCGTAAGTTTTTGAGCTAAAAGTTGTATACGTAGAATTCGCGATGTGTCAATATGCATATCAAACATAGATTATGATGCTATTAAGATACATCAATGACCAATTCCACTATGACTTTACGCCTCCTCCACTCCTTTTCACGGATTATATTTCATAAGTGACTATACTCTAGAATTACAATATACACATATTATGGAAAAAAGAGGAGAGCCCTTATCCAAAGCCTAATTGTCCATAATAACATGTAGCATCCTCTCATAGAAAGTCTTTTTCTGATGCAAAAGGGAGAAATAAGCCGGAAAGTTGGATTCAAGATATAGTGCACACAAAGAGTAGAGGGAATCACTACATGCATGCGATCAACCTCTATTGAAAAATTGAATTACTTCCAGGTCAGGCACTCTTGGATGTTCACGAAGCAAGGAGAGATCTACTAGATACGTTGGATCATATGCATACTGAACTCATGCATCATGATTGGAGTTTGAAAGCGATCACCAACAAGTAGGTGCGAATATAAAGAAATTGGGATTCCAACACAAACCCTAAGGTCGCTCGCTACACGAGAATATCATATTCCCGAAGAAAGATTGAACTACGATCCTCCACCCTGAGTTTATGATATTTGTTTATGCTAAGTATGAAATTCCTCTTTATAGTGTTCATGGACATGATAGGATAGAGCAACTTTTTTATGTTTTTGTGTTTATGTCTGATTATGCAAGATAGTGTCGATCACTTATGTCCTTCTATAGGGACCGATTTTAGGTATGGTCTGGTTTCCTTGGCAAAAGGACGGAATGACATATATTTTTGATGTAAATTTTATATTTTGTTGTAATAACGTTAATCCTTGAACAAAAAAAAAATCGTGATTTTTGCACATATATAAGTATAGAAAAATGTGATTTTTTACATCAATCATATGGGTGCTATACATGCATTTAAAATATTTTACAACATCAATTTTACCATACATCTCATTTACTTCGTCTATTTTTCATAAACACAAGTAAATAAAAGGACTTCAAACATAAGTAGATAAAATAAAACTACCTCTTCTTATATACCCTTTTACGTTAAATAGGTTATATATAATATATATTTTATGTATTTTATAGAACATAAAATCACACAAATAGAATAAAATAACCGCTTTTTAATCTTATCATGGAAATAAAAAAGTACTCATCATATATTAAAAATATTAAATTAAATTATATATTATAAATTTTTGATAGAAAACTTACAAATTATGATGAAATTGTATTTTGATATACAACTTCAAATTTTAATATGCATCTTAGAGTATAATGGTCGTGGTGGTTTGTGATGAAGGTCTACCACAACGTCGCAAATTCTCTAGGTATTTCTCATTTGTTTCTCCCGCTATTTGTCTAGGCTAGTGACGTTTCCAATCCTCATATAATTATGTGGCATATTCCTTGATCTTTGGCTCTCGGGTTACCGATAATTAGAAATTTATGCTTCGTAAAATTTGACATTATCTTTGCGGGTTTATACTGGAGCTTTCATATTGGTCCTTCTATTAACCGAAGGCATAGAAAATCATGGACGGGGAAGGCAATGGCCTATGTGGAGGAAGAGAAAGTGTTGGTAGGGTCCAACTCTAGGAGGGGGGAATGTAGCAAAATACCCAATCTCAGAGGTGGGGGGAAGCAAATACAGTGAGGGCGAGAATATTTGTGGGAGGGAGGGAATATTTTCTAGGCTACAAGGAAAGAAATTTCCTTTTTTCTTGATTAGGGTTAAAGCCAACATTTTGTTTACGTAGTTATCCTCTCTTCGAAGGAGCACACGATTCCTTTTTTCATGGAACGATAAAATGTGCAAGGGGAAGTATAGTGGACATTGGAATGACGAGAGGATTGAAGGATTTCTCACTATGACACATAAAATAAGAAGATGTAGGAGATGCTCAACACATCATGAGGGGAGAGCGTGTCGTGGTAATTCTATGCTTCATAATAGGGTTGTTTTGTTTGTAGGTGACTACCTTGAATAGATGGCTCACTATGTTGAGGAGGAACTATAGAGATTGGAAAGGGAGGCATCCTCTCACAGAAGGTCTCTTTTTGACACAGAAGTGAGGGCTTAGTGGGATAGCTAGATTCGAGATACAAAGAAAGAAAGGAGTAGAGCAATGAGTACATGCAAGTGATTAAACTCCATTGGAAAATAAAATTCCTTCTCGGTGAGGCACTCCTTGATAATCAATATGTAAGGAGGGATCAAATATAGAAGTTGGATCATATGCATGGCCACCTCAGGCATTCTGATTGCACGCTGAAAGAAATCAACACGAGGTTGGCACGGATGAAAAGACATCTTGTGATTCCACCACTAACCCCAAGGTCCCTAGCTACACCAACATATCCTATTCCCAAAGATGGATCGAAATCACTTCTCGCTTCCTAATTTTATGATGTTTGTCTACACTGAGTACAAAATTCATCTTTCTAGTGTTCATGGGCATGATAGGATAGAGCAACATTTTGATGTTTTGTGTTTAAGTCTAGTTATGTGAGATATGGTTGGCCACTTATGGTCGTGTGTAGGGACCAATTTTGGGTATGGTCGAGTCTCCGTGTCAAGAGACCAGAAAGACATGTTTATGATATAAAAGCCGGAATTTGTGGTAATGCATCTCACCTTCAACAAA
Source organism: Pinus taeda (assembly GCA_000404065.3). NCBI lineage: Eukaryota > Viridiplantae > Streptophyta > Pinopsida > Pinales > Pinaceae > Pinus > Pinus taeda. The sequence continues at coordinate 29,952 of APFE030211979.1, read as the reverse complement.
CAAACAATAAAAAAAATCATGTTTTTAGCACAAATATAGATACATGAAATGTAAATTTTAACATGAATCATATTACTATTATAGATGCATTTAAGATATCGTGCTACGTCAATTTTACCATACATCTCATTTACTTCATGCATTTTTCATAAACAACAATAAATAAAAATTCTTCAAACATAAATAGAGAAATTAAAACTACCTCTTGTTACATATCACTTACTTTAAATCTAAGTTGCACTTAAACGGATATGGGAACAGATACAGATATGGTGTTTGAAAGGGATACGACAAATTTTCAAAAAACCAGGATACGATACATCAAGGAAACACCATGCATATATATATTTTATTTAGCATAAACATTGTCATCGTCCTTGGTGATGATTATAGCATTCAACATATTATCATCATCATTGGTAATGTAATGTGAAATGCTACAGTGTTTGTGCTTTCGGGACCAACTCCTTCAAAGAATGTGTGATGCACGACAGATGATATCTATCTTCCTTGCAAGGCAATTAAAAGGCCAATGGGATCATTGGGATATTCCATCAAGACCTATTTGAACATTTCAATCTTCTCAATGTCAGCTTGGTCTCTTGACTATATGAAAGCAAAAGATTTCCTAGAGAACATTTGTTATATTGGAGGGATTTATGAAATCAAGAGAAAAATCAATGACAATTAACAAAACCTTAACCAAACTGAAAATTAATCGCCCAAATAAATCCCTTTACGAAGACATTCATCGAACCCTTTTATTTGCATTTTTGAACATCTATCTTTTTCTTAGTAAGAATCCTTGATAAATATATGGAGTGTCGTTGTTCTAAAGATTCAGAAGAGACGTTCTGAGGTTGTGTTTATAGTGAGTTTATTTGCAAGTCTGATTTCTTCATTTTTATTATTTATTTATGGGCATACAAATTTTCACGCTTTCAAACATTTAAGGGTGGATTTCGATCACGATTTTCGTGGCTCTGTTTCGGGAAATCCGCAAACGGGTCCAAAAAAACTTAAATCCAATTCCAAATCTCAAGTTTCCGATTTTTTGACATGGCACAAAAATGTTTTTACAAAGTTTCGGATAAGAATCGTATTGGTTTCCGTATCCGAAATGGGGATTCATGTTTCCGCTATACGGTTATACGAGAATGTAATTGCCAAGTTAAAGAGCAATGAGGGGTTGTTGAAAATATGAGAGTTAAACAAGGTTGCCCCCTCTCCTCTACCCTATTTGGCATTTACATCAACAAGCTAGAAGGTTGTTTAGAGGAAGCAAGATGTGCTTGCACGATCTTTGCTCGGACCGTCATCATCCTTCTTCTCTACGCTAGCGATATTGTTCTTCTCGCAAGGTGTTCATCTGATCTTGATAAGCAACTTATACTTCTTAAGGATTTCTGCTCTACCATGGGTATGTTTGTTAACCCTGACCAAAAAAAAAAGAAGTTATGATTATCAAATCCAAAAAGAACACTTACGCTAATTTTATGTATAACAATAGTAACTTGGAGGAAGTGTCTTCGTACAAGTACCTAGGAATTGATATTCATCACAAGCTCAACTCGAACTATAACATTGAGAAAAAAATTAATGGGGGATGGAAAGCTTATTTTGGTCTTGAAAATAACTGAAAAATGACAAACCTCGTAATGTGGGATAGAAATAAGTTCCTCTTTGAAACTCCAGTTATCTTATATGGATGTGAGGTTCTGGGTTGTAGCATCTCTAGAGAATCCTCGAGAAAGACTGAGCAAATCGAGAAGCGTTTTATAACGTATAACCTCAAAATTAAAAGCAACAAACCCTATCCTATTCTCCTTATACAAGTGGATTTTTCCCCTATCTAGAGCCTAGCTATGACTAGGCTTCTGTTGTACAAGCACAAACTCAATAACATAGGAGACCATAGACTTCCTAAGCTAGGTTCAAATTCCACCCAAAACCACCTAAGGATCAAAGGAGATTGGTATAAAGGCACAAGGGCATGGCTAAACCATTGGGTGATCGTCGAGAATGTTGCATTGCAAAACATTAATAACAATAAAAATATTGTTAGTTCTAGGTTCAAAGAAAAATGTGGTGTTAGAATGATTTAGCAACTAAAAGAAAATTAAGATATTATGAGGTCATCAACCCCACCCTAGAAGCTCAAAAGTATCTAGCTCAAATAAAAAAATTAATATAGCCAAGATTAGAACGAACTCTCACTAGCTCCAGAGTGAAACGGGTCGTTGGGCAATTCCTAAAACACCATGGATGGAAAGGTTCCACCATGTGTGTGAGAATACTCACATTGAGGATGAAAATAACTTCCTCTTAGAGTGTCCAGTTTACAACCACATTAGATCTCAGTTTCAAAATCTTTGTTGCAATACTCACCTTCCTAGCCTTTTAGGATGTCAAAATCACAGTTACTTGGTGAGGCTTCTTTCCAAGCTTTTTGAGCTTAAGAATAAATTATTAAATCAAACTAAATAATTCGTTTATGGAAGTTAAACATGATCATGAATATTTTAAAAATACACAAAGCCTATATACTCTATTCAAATTAATTCAAAATACATATAATATAGCATACAAAAATCACATTACAATAAGTTAAAAATTTAAACATTTTCTTTTATAAACAAATATATTTTAATATACAATATAAAATCATAATATCATACAAATACAATACAAATTTTTTAAATGTTCATCAAATTTCCAAGTACTTACATTATTTTAAATTATTGTAAACCAAAGTGCTAATTTATTATATCTCAACTTTTTCTTTGCACGTCACTCCCCCAAAACATCAAATTTCAATATATTTAATTTATTTTAAAATAAACCAAATTTTAAAATTGAACTTTCTTTGGAGGGTCACTCCCCCAAAACATTCAAATTTCAATGTATTAATTTATTTTTAAAGTACCCAATTTTAAATTGAAATTAATTCAAAATACATATAAGATGTCATACAAAAATTGGAGAGAATTAATTAAAAATTTAAGCATTTCAAGAAAAAATCAGGCATCTTTTTTTATTATAAAACATATAGTTTAATATACAATATAAAACTATAATATCATACAAACACAATAAACATTTTTTTAAATGTTGTCTCTAAAATATCAAATTTACAATACACATTTTTTAAATGTTGTCTCTAAAATATCAAATTTCCAAGTACTTGCATTATTTTAAATTATTGTAAAACAAAAAATGGTAATTTATATATGAATTACCGGATTTAAAATTATAGAATTAAATGTGGTACAATCAAGAGCAACATTTTATTTATGTTTTACAACTCACTCCCCCAAAACATCAAATCTCAATGTATTTAAAATAATCTTAAAATTAATTCAAAAGACATATAATATCCCATACACAAAAAACAACACAATTAATTAAAAATTTAATCATTTCAAAAAACAATGACATTTTTTTTTATAAACAAATATAGTTTAATATACAATATAAAATTATAATACCATCCAAACAAAAACACACATTTTCTTATTAAATGTCCATATGAGTACTTCATTATGTTAAACCATGGCAAAACTCACAATCTTAAGTTATTATATCTAAACATTTCATGAAAAATACTAGGGAAAGGACAGGGGATATGCAATTTAAAACCATAAAATTAAATTTTTCACTAATCACTTCCCCAAACATCAAATTTCAATGTATTTTAATTATTTTAAAATACACAAATTTCACACATGTATTCAAATTAATTCAAAATATATATAACTTGCCATACAAAAATCACAACAGAATTAATTAAAAATTTAAATATTTGAAGAAAAAATAACACAACTTTTTTATAAACAAATATAGTTTAATATACAATATAAAATTATAGTATCATACAAACATAATACACACTTTTTTTTTTAAATGTCCAACTCTCTCAACCATCAAATTTCCAAGTAGGGGCCTCCCCTTAAACTATTGTAAAACATACAATGTTGATTTATTATATCTAAAAATCTCATGAAAAATCTAAACAATTCAAAAAATATATCAGTAGATGCCATACAATCAAATACAATTTTTTTTTTTACAAATCACTCTCCAAACCCTCAAATTTAAATGTATTTAAATCATTTTAAAATACCCTTAAACTTTTGTAAAACATACAGTGTTGATTTATTATATCTAAAAATCTCATGAAAAATCTAAACAATTGAAAAAATATAGAAGTAGATGCCATACAATCAAATACATTTTTTTTTTAACAAACCACTCCCCCAACCCTCAAATTTTAATGTATTTAAATCATTTTAAAATACAAAAAGCTTTACACACTTATTCAAATTAATTCAAAAACACATAATATCCCATACAAAAATGACAACAATTAATTAAAAATTTGAACATTCCAAAAAAAAATCACACAATTTTTTTTTTAATTATAAACATAGTTTTAATATACAATATAAAATTAAAACACCATACAAACAAAATACACATTTTTTTTAAATGGTCGCGTCTCTAAAACATCAAATTTCCAAAAACTTACATTATTTTAATTTGTTGTAAAAACATGGCCATAACCAAATACAGAAAACGTAACATTTAGTTAAAACATTGATAGTTCAATGGCGAATACTGATGATTTTGCAAATACATATTTTTATTTTACAAGTATGGCTTGCATTCAAGCTATCTCTTCTTTATTTTCATACAATTCTATGTTGAAGTTTGGTTGTGGTCCTCGAGTGGTGCAAGATAATTTTGCCCTTTACATTCTTGTGAATGAGGAAGCTCTAGACTGTGAAAAGTAATTTTTTAGGAATGGTTTGGTTTGCACGTTTTATGGGTTATGGACACGACTTTTCGATCTTGCTTAAATGGATCTCTAAGACATGGAAGCCCCTTTCTACTGACACACTGAATATTTACCCTATGGCACGAGGCTTCTTCACTGTGTTTTTTGAAACGATTGGAGACAACAATGCTACATGTGAAGCTCGACGATGGTTTTGGGGGAGCACTAGCCTCTCTATGCAGCACTAGTGTTCCACTTTCGATCCGGTCGCGAAATAAATTTCTGCCACCCGAGTTTGGATAAGACTATCGAACCTTCCCTTGGATTTTTGGAGTCACACATAGCTTTCCTCTGTTGCAAATGTGGTGGGAAAATTCTATCGTAATTTTCTTATTAATAACAAAAAAATTAAACCAAAAAAAAAAAAATCTTATTCTCACATTTGAGTGGGGATGGAATTCAACAAGGGTTTTCCTCGAGATATTTATTTGATGGCTACAAACTATGTTTGGGTCCAAAATCTCTATTATGAGAACAACTCATATCGATGTAGATAATTCTATGAAACACGGCATGTAATTAAAAACTTCCCCAAGCCTCCCTAGAATAAATAAGACCAAACAAAACCCCGAAGGTCCAAATGGTGGCAAGGTTCACAAGATGACCACTATATGATGTTTAAAGAAGAGGAGCTTGAGAGAAAGAAAGAACAAGAAGACATGAAAGAAGAAAATTGAGTGAAAGAAACCGAGTCGCGGCAAAAGAATTTAAGAATGGAAATTCACTTGCCAATGTGGATCCTCCACTTCCCAATGAGGATTCCCTGAATGCAAAGTACACTCGTAGAGAAACAACAAACCCTCATGGAAAATGGATTACCTCTCGAAACCACAAGGAGTCGTGTTGAAAATGAAAATTATGGGGCAAATAAGGAGGATGAGAAAGATTTGAAGAAAAATACCGTGCATTTAACAAATAACGACCGAGTGAAATTTGGAGAAAATGTGGGTTGGATTCAAGTTGGGAAGAAAGGAAAAAGTTTTTCTCCAAGAAATACAAGAATTCATTCTATACCAAAATAGAAATACAAGGAAAATGGAATGTAAATATGTTGGTATTTTGGAGGTTTTTTGGAAAATATTTACTTGGAAAGGGATTGAAGCATTTGTTTGATGGGGAACTAGTTTGAGGGTTTGGGCTATGGTCAATCTCAAAAGCATAAGGAAGAGTTGAATATGTAAAGGTTTTGGCCTTGCAATATGGATTTTTTTAATACAAATGTCTATCCATTTCGTTTAGAAAAATAAATAAAGTCAATTATAAACTAAAAATTATTTAAAAGAAATTGGGGGGATATCTAAATGGAGGAACCCCACTAAGCATGACCGCTTGCTCAACATCACATCCCTTGTGACGAGAACACAAATTAAGACTCTCGAGGAGGCCAAAAGGATAAATTAATCTACCGCAACACATTAGAACATAGTAAGAAAAGATTAGATGGAAAACGTTTGGTAGGATAGGCCTTCAAACAATTTCCAACAAGCACTAGTGGGTAACCTCAACTACTCCTAAACATTGTGCTACACAGTGGACTAAATCCAATAAAATCAAGACAAATAGAAATGTGAGAAGAAAAAGGATCGTTAAATGCACTAACTCCAAACTTGAAGAGCCAGAGGGGAAACCTACAACACCAAACACCAACTCTAGAAGAAGCGACAATGTCCAATGAAAAGTATCATTGGCACACTCAAAGTTGCCCATTAATTGGCCATCTCTAGCCCCAAACTACTAATCCATACACTAGTCGAAAGCACAAACAAAAGCAAACCATGGGCACAAGCTCAAAAAGGCAAAAAGAAATTCCTAGTGGCTACATGCAATTTTTTGTGCACAAACCCCTAGATGTTGAAAGACCCTAGAAATAATCCCACCTACTAGAAGGGAAGTATGCAACACATCATAAAATCTATTGGCAAAGACAAGAGTGAAGACTTGTCATATTCTTAAACTTAATAAGAAATGCTCAAATTTTTGCTGAATAGGGTGGGTTGGCCACCCCACCAACCCTCTTGAATTGAAATATGAAGCAATGGGGTGGTGAGCTAGCCTCCCAACCTCATGGGTACTCTTGATATCCACCTCCATGAGGGGATGAAACAATGGTCATTAATATGTATAAACAAATAATTTTTATTAAAAGAAACAAATTATAAATTTACTATATCTAAACATTTCATGAAAAAAGGGAAAATATTGGAGAAAAAGCATCGTTGAATATGCAATTTAAAATTATAGAATTAAATGTCTAACAATCAAGTACATTTTTTTTTTTTTACAAGTCACTCCCCTAAACATCAAATTTCAATGTATTTAAATTATTTTAAAATATACAAATGGTACACACATTTATTCAACTTAATGGTACAAATGGTACACACATTTATTCAACTTAAAATATAACAATTCATACATTTTTTTATTATAAAAAAATACAGTTAAATATACAATATAAACATATAATATCATACAAACAAAATACAAATGTTTTAAATGTTCATGTCTCTCAGACATCAAATTTCCAAGTACTTGCATTAATTCAAACTATTGTAAAACACAGTGTTAATTTATTATATCTCAACATTTCAGGGAAAAATAGGAAACTATTGGGGTAAGCATAACTCAATATGCAATTTAAAATTATTGAATTAAATGTCATACAATCAAATGCATTTTATTTTTTTACAACTCACTCCCCAAAGCATCAAATTTCAATGTATTTCTCAATTGAAGTTTCAAGTAATAAAAGAAATAGCAAAACCAACCCATGGTATGACAAAGATTGTAAAAGTGTGAGGAGAACAATTAAGGAAGTTGTTGATGAATATCTTAAAATTCGCAAGATAAAAATATACAAAGCCCTAACTAAAAGGAAAAAAAGACAGTATATTTGTAAAAGACAAGAGAATCTCTTACACCTCTCTAAGGTATCTCCAAAGAAATCTGGAAGCAGATTCTAACAAGGAAAACTAAAGATAATAATAAAATTGCTTTACACTACTAGAATTCCTATCTTAAAAAGCTTTATGAATCTCCAAATGTCATGGATAACTTTGAAACCCTCCTCACAACGAAAGAAGTTTTCTCATTAGAAGATATTGATTTTGGGGTTAATCGCTTGGCTAATGGGAAAGATAAGGACATTGAAGGTTACCACGCGGAAATCTTAAAAATTGGAGGTCTTGTCCTCATCCCCTACATTCACAAGCTTTTCAATCAAGCGGTCAAGCAAGGGTTCCCTAAACCATGGCCTGAAAGCCTCGTTATCCCTATTTTTAAAGTGGGGATACAAATAACCCCTTTAAATATCGAAAAATTATGATGAGCCCTCTCCTAGCCAAGTTATATGATATTATTTTGGAAAAGAAGTTGAGCATATGGCTTGAAAGTGAAGGTAAGCGGGCTAATGGCCAATTGGGTTTTAGAAAGCACTCAACAACAGACCACCTTGTTACACTTAGGATCATTGTGGAGGAATACCGCAACGATGAATCCAATCTCTTTTGTTGCTTTGTGAACTTTAGAAAGGATTTCGATATGGTTCCTAGAAACAACCTTTGGAACACATTACAAGAGCTAAAGTTTCCTTTTGAGTTGAGAGTTGTCGCTATATGGTTATACGAGAATGTAATTGCCAAGTTAAAGAGCAATGAGCGGTGGTTGAAAATATGAGAGTTAAACAAGGTTGCCCCCTCTCCTCTACCCTATTTGGCATTTACATCAACAAGCTAGAAGGTTGTTTAGAGGAAGCAAGATGTGCTGGCACGATCTTAGCTCGGATCGTCATCATCCTTCTTCGCTATGCTAGCGATATTGTTCTTCTCGCAAGGTGTTCATTTGATCTTGATAAGCAACTTATACTTCTTAAGGATTTCTGCTCTACCATGGGTATGATTGTTAACACTCACAAAAAAAAAAAATTATGATTATCAAATCCAAAAAGAACACTTACGCTAATTTTATGTATGACAATAGTAACTTGGAGGAAGTTTCTTCGTACAAGTACCTAGGAATTGATATTCATCACAAGCTCAACTCGAACTATAACATTGAGAAAAAAAATTAATGGGGGATGGAAAGCTTATTTTGGTCTTGAAAATAACTGAAAAATGACAAACCTCGTAATGTGGGATAGAAATAAGTTCCTCTTTGAAAATCCGATTATCTTATATGGATGTGAGGTTTTGGGTTGTAGCATCTCTATAGAATCCTCGAGAAAGACTGAGCAAATCTAGAAGCATTTTATAATGTATAACCTCAAAATTAAAAGCAACAAACCCTATCCTATTCTCCTTATAGAAGTGGATTTTTCCCCTATCTAGAGCCTAGCTATGACTAGGCTTCTATTGTACAAGCACAAACTCAATAACATAGGAGACCATAGACTTCCTAAGCTAGGTTCAAATTCCACCCAAAACCACCTAAGGATCAAAGGAGATTGGTATAAAGGCACAAGGGCATGGCTAAACCATTGGGTGATCGTCGAGAATGTTGCATTGCAAAACATTAATAACAATAAAAATATTGTTAGTTCTAGGTTCAAAGAAAAATGTGGTGTTAGAATGATTTAGCAACTAAAAGAAAATTAAGATATTATGAGGTCATCAACCCCACCCTAGAAGCTCAAAAGTATCTAGCTCAAATAAAAAAATTAATATAGCCAAGATTAGAACGAACTCTCACTAGCTCCAGAGTGAAACGGGTCGTTGGGCAATTCCTAAAACACCATGGATGGAAAGGTTCCACCATGTGTGTGAGAATACTCACATTGAGGATGAAAATAACTTCCTCTTAGAGTGTCCAGTTTACAACCACATTAGATCTCAGTTTCAAAATCTTTGTTGCAATACTCACCTTCCTAGCCTTTTAGGATGTCAAAATCACAGTTACTTTGTGAGGCTTCTTTTCAAGCTTGTTGAGCTTAAGAATAAATTATTAAATCAAACTAAATAATTCGTTTATGGAAGTTAACCATGATCATGAATATTTTAAAATACACAAAGCCTATATACTCTATTCAAATTAATTCAAAATACATATAATTTAGCATACAAAAATCACATTACAATAAGTTAAAAATTTAAACATTTTCTTTTATAAACAAATATATTTTAATATACAATATAAGATCATAATATCATACAAATACAATACAATTTTTTTAAATGTTCATCGAATTTCCAAGTACTTACATTATTTTAAATTATTGTAAAACAAAGTGCTAATTTATTATATCTCAACTTTTTCTTTGCACGTCACTCCCCCAAAACATCAAATTTCAATATATTTAATTTATTTTAAAATACCCAAATTTTAAAATGAACTTTTTCTTTGGAGGTCACTCCCCCAAAAACATCAAATTTCAATGTATTTAATTTATTTTAAAGTACCCAAATTTTAAATTGAAATTAATTCAAAATACATATAAGATGTCATACAAAAATTGGAGAGAATTAATTAAAAATTTAAACATTTCAAGAAAAAATCAGGCATCTTTTTTTATTATAAAACACAATAAACATTTTTTTAAATGTTGTCTCTAAAATATCAAATTTACAATACACATTTTTTAAATGTTGTCTCTAAAATATCAAATTTCCAAGTACTTGCATTATTTTAAATTATTGTAAAACAAAAAATGGTAATTTATATATGAATTACCGGATTTAAAATTATAGAATTAAATGTGGTACAATCAAGGGCAACATTTTATTTATGTTTTACAACTCACTCCCCCAAAACATCAAATCTCAATGTATTTAAAATAATCTTAAAATTAATTCAAAATACATATAATATCCCATACACAAAAAACAACACAATTAATTAAAAATTTAATCATTTCAAAAAACAATGACATTTTTTTATAAACAAATATAGTTTAATATACAATATAAAATTATAATACCATCCAAACAAAAATTATTACTTGCATTATGTTAAACCATTGCAAAACTCACAATCTTAAGTTATTATATCTAAACATTTCATGAAAAATACTAGGGAAAGGACAGGGGATATGCAATTTAAAACCATAAAATTTAATTTTTCACTAATCACTTCCCCAAACATCAAATTTCAATGTATTTTAATTATTTTAAAATACACAAATTTCACACATGTATTCAAATTAATTCAAAATATATATAACTTGCCATACAAAAATCACAACAGAATTGATTAAAAATTTAAATATTTGAAGAAAAAATAACACAACTTTTTTATAAACAAATATAGTTTAATATACAATATAAAATTATAGTATCATATAAACATAATACACACTTTTTTTTTAAATGTCCATCTCTCTCAACCATCAAATTCCAAGTATGGGCGTCCCCTTAAACTATTGTAAAACATACAGTGTTGATTTATTATATCTAAAAATCTCATGAAAAATCTAAACAATTCAAAAAATATATCACTAGATGCCATACAATCAAATACAATTTTTTTTTTACAAATCACTCTCCAAACCCTCAAATTTAAATGTATTTAAATCATTTTAAAATACCCTTAAACTATTGTAAAACATACACTGTTGATTTATTATATCTAAAAATCTCATGAAAAATCTAAACAATTGAAAAAATATAGAATTAGATGCCATACAATCAAATACATTTTTTTTTTAACAAACCACTCCCTCAACCCTCAAATTTCAATGTATTTAAATCATTTTAAAATACAAAAGCTTTACACACTTATTCAAATTAATTCAAAACACACATAATATCCCATACAAAAATCACAACAATTAATTAAAAATTTGAACATTCCAACAAAAAAATCACACATTTTTTTTTTCTTTTTAAAACAAACATAGCTTTAATATACAACATAAAATTAAAACACCATACAAAGAAAATACACAGTTTTTTTAAATGGTCACGTCTCTAAAACATCAAATTTCCAAAAACTTACATTATTTTAATTTGTTGTAGAAACAGGGCCATAACCAAATACAGACAACATAACATTTAGTTACAACATTGATATGGTACAGCATAGGACACTAAATGTAACAAAACATGTAAATTTAAAATTTTGTTTTATTTAAATTTTAGGATTTGAAATTACATCTTTTTTTTAGTTTGTTAACAGTATTTAATTTTTAAGAGTTTCTTAAGTTTAAATGCTATTGATCTATATAAATATGTGTCTACAAACATCAAATTTTAAAATGTGAAACTGAAAATTAAATAAGAAACAAAGCCCCAAAACTTTAAAGAAATTATAAAAATGTAAAAAGTGTTTGTATAAATGTTCAATTTTGAAAATTTATTATTATTAACTATATGGAATTTCAATGTGAAGTTGTAGATACTAGTCCAAAAAAAAAAACAAAAAATTAATTAATTGTAAATTCCATTTTCCCATTGTCATTAACATATGTGCCAACTTGGAATTTTATGATATGAAATATAACATACAATATTAAGTTTTAAAATGAAAGAGTGGATTTTAAAATGCAAGCTCTCAAATCAATTTAAAATACATATATAGATTAGTTTAATTAAAACATGAAAATTTGAAATTTACATATTTCATTGAAAACCCAAAAATTTATAAAATAAAATGTCAAATACAAAATAAATTTAGAAATTCAAGATTAAACACAAAAAATTGCATAAAGAAAAAACAAACAATCATGATAAGTAGAAATAACCAACCACAAATTAGCAAGACCAAAAAAATAGAAATAAAAAATCATCCCATATCAAAAACTTCAAACTCTTCATAAAGTTATACTTCAATTTACAATTATATGCTTGGATATCATACAATGCAATAATGGATGTAAATTAATTTGAAATATAGACTTTCCATCTAAAACTCATCATTATAATATAAATTTGAAAACAGTATAATCCTTATATTTGAAAATTTCATACAAAAATAGCATGCTTTTGAAACAAATTATAGTTTAACATACAATTAATGAAACACAATTTTTCTTGTTTTGGGCGTGTAGAACATCAAAAATATATAAATTAGTTTACAAATATCACATGAAAATATATAAATTAGTTTACAAATATCACATGAATGCAATCAAAGTATGTGTTTATCAAAAATAAATTTTTGAATAGTTAAATCAATTTAAATAGAGTGTTATGTGTATCACCTTATCCACATAAACACAACAACAACAACATAACATTTTGGGTTGAGATTAACATGATACAACACAAAACACTACAACACATCAAAACATACATTAAATAGGTTTAATCTTATGTTTATCATAAATGTAATTTTATGAATGTCATTGGAGCATGTAAATGTGTGTATAAGCATCAAATTTTGAATAGTGGAAATGAAAATGAAATAGAGTACAAGTGTCAAGTCATCAAACATTGAAAATTTTAGAAGTGATTTTCATATATGTAGATTAAAAATGCAATTGTAGATTTATCAAACATGGGAATTTTTAATTGTAGTGTGCTAAGATTTAAATTTTGATATGAGAAATTTAAAATAAAGAGAAGCTCTACACATGCAATTTTTAAAATGCAAAAATTAAATTTTGAAATGTGAGGTTGAAATTTAAATATATAGAGCATTTTTACATAAACAGTGCAGTAAAAATTTTAAGGCAATATTTTGTTAACAATTTTATTATAAAATTATCATGGAAAAAAAACACTTCATTCAATTTTTTTATTATTATTATTAATCTTTAAGTTCAGAATAAATAATTTTAAAATTTGTTATTATTAATCTTTCAAGTTGAAAATAAATAATTCCAGAAATTGTTATTATAAAACCATTGCATAAATAAATTTAAAATTAGAATAATAATAACTAAAGCCATAGAAAAATAATAAAAAATTGTAAAACTGAAGCACAAAGCCTTAGAAACACAAATAAAAACAGACACTCCTCCATGACAGCTTTGGCCATGGCTATCCATGGAGGTTACTAGAAGGGGCAAGCCCCTCTCAAAAAGAAAATGCTTTATTATTAGCTATTTACATCAACAATAATATAAACCTGTTAACAAATTACACATCATCTACTTGCTACTCCTATATGACTTGGACCTTCCATCAACCTCCTCTGTGGGTGTGCCTTGTCTTGCACAATATCTTACTCTTGTAAAGAACATTTTCCATATATCTGTTACATATCACAAAAGAATTAAATATTTAATAGCATAAAAAAACAATTACTTAAACATTCTTTCAAATCTAACTGTTATGCTATTCATCTATATCAGTAATTAAACTACATTCTTGTGCACAGCTCCCTTATTACCTTCCAACTCCCCAAAAAGATGTTACTCTTTTGCTAAACCATATTCCATGTCTGCTCTCCACCTCAGTCCACCTGTTTCATATCATAAGTACAATAAATACAAAGTACAATTAATTCAATATTCTTTCAAATCCAATTCAAAATAGATAAATGTGATACACAATAGAAATATGCCATTTACAAATTTCCCTAAACATTTCACATGAAATAAAAAACAATAAACTGTAATATATATATAGGTATACATGAGATTATCCACAGCAGTAAAATAAAAATAAAAGAAAAAGAAAGCTAATTGAAAGTCTTAAACAACTAAATATCATCTCTTTTCTCACACCATATCAGCAACCTAAGGCAAGCCCCCTAATAATAATAGGGGGCCTCTTTTCTAGCAGGTATGTACACCTCATTCTTCAAAGAAGTAGCAACACAGCTAAAATATTTGTTGGCATATGTTTTGCAATTGACATGTGCTCTATTCTATATCCCAAAGCTTTTTGATCTGCTGCCTCTCAGAGAAGAATGTTGTTATGATTTCAATTAAAACAATACTGTTATGATTTTAGTTTAATTGGGTTGACATGGACATCCTTAGATGTCACCGTCATTTCAATTCTATTAGTTGGCCTGTAATCTCTCAAGCGGATATAGAAGCTTGAAATAGAAGACACATTTATAGGGGTTATCCCAACAAAAACCTTGATAAATAAAAGACACACTTATATGGGCGACCGCCACAAAAATGTTGATAATAGACTGATCAACTGAGAATAAAGAACAAGAAACTCGAGTTCACTGCCATTTCAATTCTATTGGTTGGGCTGTAATCTCTCAAGCTGATATAGAAGCTTGAAATAGAAGACACATTTATATGGGCTATCCCCACAAAAACCTTCATTAATAGAAGACACTACAACCACAAAAATGCTGGTAGTAGACTGATCAACTGAGAATAAAGAATAAGAAACCTGAGCGACCACATTTCTAAGGGATTGATTCCAAGGGAGAATAAACCTTCATTAATAGAAGACACTACAACCACAAAAATGCATGTAGTAGACTGATCAACTGAGAATAAAGAATAAGAAACCTGAGTGACCACATTTCTAAGGGATTGATTCCAAGGGAGAATAAAGAATGAGAAAACCGCCTGACACCATTTCTATAGGATTGATTTCAGACCAGGAGGCAGTAATTTGCTTCAATGTTGACAAAATAAAGGTGCCTATCCTAAACTACTCATTATCACAAACCACAAGGCCAAAGCAAGGGCGTTATACCTCTCGCAAAACAGTGAGCAGCACTGGGCAGAGGGATGAACAAAGCAAAAACCGGAACAGGGCCAGAGTTCAACACTAAGATGCCATGCCAAATTAGGCGGATACCCTCTAACATTTACCACCCACCTCACCTGCAATTCTTTTTAGGGCCCCGTCAGGAATGAGTCCTGAAAAGTGTAGCCGTGACCAGGTAAGTCCAATTAGGCATATAATAAATATCAAACCAATGACCCTTATTGCCAGAAGCTATTATAACAAAACTGACTGGTTAGCAGACGCATTCCCTACCTAGGCGTCTATACCTCCCTACATGTGCTGGGCGCATTGCATTGGAGTAAGCACGAGCGCTGACCCTCACGCAAGCATTTGTTTACACAGCTATGCCAACTGGGGTTGTGTGAACATATCTTTGAACAGTGTGGGAGAACCAATGAATCCGGATAAACCCCAAATCTTTTAGATTTAAATTTTATCGGGTTTCTCTCTGAGCTAAAAACAAAACAACTAATACTCAAAAATATAACTCTGCTTTATTAGAAACTAACATTATAAAAGAAAATAAGCCTGAACTATCCAAGAACATTGAATGAAAAGAAGCTTTGAAGATTGTCTCCGGCTCTCAAATACAGTCTCAGAAATCCAAAGCATCACAGTCTTAGAAATCCAAAGCAGGAAAGATCATGAATTCTTTAAATGGGGAAAACTATAATATATTTAAACCCCAAATTGTTAATTAGAAAAGCCATAATCTAGATTCTCATCTGCAATAGAAAAAACTCATAGTATGCATTTTACAATTATCCATTGAATTAGTGATTCTGCCTCTGTACTCCAAACACAAAGACATGACCAGGTGTATTATGAAAACAAATGTGCATAATATAATGTTCCAAGCGCACAAGCGCACAGACAATTAATTAATTCAGACTGTCCAATGCAAAACCATCCTAAAATACAAATAAAAAATAGAATGGTGCATACCTTGCCACAGTAGGATCCCAGGTTCTCTTCTCTTCTCTTTAGCAGCATCCTCCGTGCCAACCCCTACCAACTAGATCCAACCTCCCCTCCGTCCTAAACTAAACCAACTAGAGCCAATCCTCTGTCCCTCTCCACCCACACTGAAAAAAAAGAAAACGAGAACCAAGCCAAAACAAACCCCACGCTGGAAAAAAAGAAAACCAGAACCAAGCCAAAAAAAAATTCAAAAAAAAAAGAAAAACCAAAAACAAAAACAAAAACCAAAAACCCAGAAAAAAAAACACACGCAGAAACAATTATCCAATTAATCATGGCCATGCTCGAAAACAACAGCCAAAAAACCCAGAAAACAGTTGAAAACATCTCACAAATTATGCTCTGATTTCTTCTGCCACCCTAAAAAGCCCAGCCATGTCCCATCTTTTGCTCTACGAACTCACAAATTAAATTCCAAATAGTGTTATGTGTCGGCAGATTGTGAAGCTCCCAGATGGAACAGTACCAAAGCTAAAGATATAACCAGGGAAGCTAAAGGTACACCCACTCTCAAATGCGTCTCTCCTCTCAAATCCCGCGTTCCTCTATGCATTTATTTCCTTATGCATTTCCTGTCATAAGTACAGGATACCCAGCCTCGCTCGGTTCACCTGTACAACCTCCCAAATGCCGCCGGCTTATACTAATTATGTCGATATCTCATGGGATGGGATGGGATATTTATTTTCATATGGTTAAAGATTTTGGAATTCTACACCCTGGCACCAGGTGAGGCGGTTCATGAAATTTGAAATGTGGCCGTTGAGGCTGAAATCGAAATTCACCAACATCTCCCCAGCCACACCTCTTATATATATATATATATATTAATTAATTATATAATTAATAATTTTAAGTATATATTAATTAGTTAATGTTATAGCATTGTTTGACATTAATGTTCTAATTTCTTCTTTGATTATTATTATTTGTTGATGAATATCATAAATTTAAACCTGTTAGTTTATTTATTTTTAAGGATATTAACAAGTTAAAAAATATAATGCTCTATATAAAATGGTTGGTTAAATAGAATATTTTAATATTATATTGGTGCACTTTATGGTTTTCTAGGGACTCCATTGTACTAGGAATATTTGTTTGCACATCAAGTTTATTTCCCACCATTCAACTCCAACTAGTCAATATGTTTATTTTACAAATGCCAAAAAAGATTACCAGCAAACTAACTTGTTCTCTATGGATATCACTGAAATGCAGTTGATCCAATAATTTAACCATGTTTTAAGAGGCACCTTTCTTACATAACCTTGTTGCTTTCCTCTCTCACTTTCATCACCTTATCTTTGAAGACACGACCTCATTTATCAAACTTGCAAATGCAATAGCACATATAGCCATCTCCGTGCATTTACAACATCTAGATTATTTTTGTACAAACATAGAAGACCTACAACTCTTTCTAGCTATAAATGCCTTTCTTTTCCTTCCAATCATCCACCAATCCCACTACAATACTATTCCTCTCACTTCTTCCATCTTCCACATACTTTTCCATGGAAAGAAGTATAGCATGGTGGCCTCCACCCCATGGTATTCCATAATCACATTGGGAAAAGGAAACATGTTATTAATCCCTACATTGCTCACTCATTGGCAGGCTCTTGTGAAACATCAATTTTTGTCTTCTTTCAAACATATTTCTTGTTTTCAATAACTCTAGTAGCCTCCACACCAATACCGATTTTATCATCGATACACATTCTCTTTCCTCGGTAACACTAACAAGCACCGTGACTCGATGCCTCTTTTCAAAGGATTTTGTACAAATGTGTAATCTCTATTTTATGTTCTTGAGTTTTTGTTTGGGACGGAATACAATAAATCACATGCATACCATGATGCCTCACCTATATGCCTCTCCTAGAAAAATATTTCTAAACTCTATAATTGGGGGAAATCACTCCCTTTTCTAAAACCGAGAATAATATGCTTTTTGATGGGCTAAAGTATATTATTTCTATTGGCAAAAATTGGGTCTCCCTCTTGTGTGCAAGAGTGGAGCCATTTCCTCAGAAATCATATCCCAACCTCAATCACATGGCTTTATGAATGTCACAATAAAACTAAATTACGTTCTTCCACACATTGTGACCTAACTCCTTAATGTTGTATTCGTAGAGTTGGGACAAAGGCTATCTGAAGGATTCTGACATTCACTCAGTGCATTGGAGAATTTTAAACAAACTTTTCGTCTTTTCAGTAGTTGAGATATAGCACGTCCATCAATCTTGCATTTTTTGCACCTACCTACCAAGAATTGTTTAACAACATTCCTCAAACAATATTCATTCAAGGAATAACAGGAGGACACTAACCGCCTTGCTATATTTGCTTTCATTTATAGCGCACCTCGCAGACCATACTTGGGAATGATGTTTACATTCTTAATATTGCTATGGGGGGCAATAAAATATCAACAAGATATTATGATACATATGACACGAACATTGTCTTCCTTCTCTCGAATCGTCGACACACTAGGTCTCTTTGTCGATATTTCCCACATCTCTATCGAGCGGTTATCTTAGATCTCCACACTCCCCTATCATTTCTCATTGTCACAAATTTGAACAAAAGAATTTTTATGTTATATCAAAGTTTAAAAATTCAATGTGTGTTCAAACTAATAAGACAAATAAACAAAACAAAGATAAACTATGAACCTTGCAAAGACCTCAAGGATACTCTATAGAACATAATCACTACACAAAATGACACAACCGCATTGAGAGGTATGCATCATCCTCTCTAAGGATGTCTCTATTTACTTTTATATGTTAGTACCTCTTTCCTCAATCTTTGGTGATTTATAGAGCTTGGTCGAAGACTCTCTCTCTCTCTCTCTCTCCCTCAGTTACTTCCCATGTGTTCCAACTCGCTTCACTTACGTGTTTGTGTATGGACCCAACCCTCATTTATAAATTTTTGACCAACTCTCTTCAGTTACGTGCTCATGTATGGACCGAGCCCGCATTTATAAATGTTTGACCAACCATTCTTCTTGCATGGAAGTTGTTGTTGCACTTCATGTTTTTCTAAAGGCATGCATGCACTCTGAATATTTGTTTAGATCTCCAACACCTTGGTTCAATTTTCAACATCTTCGTCCAATATTCTTCTTGAAGCATCTATACTTCCCTAGATAACAATTAGAGTAGTGAATTACAACAAAATTTCCGCTTACACATTCGTTGACTAATCTCAACGTGTTTCCTTTACAAATGCGAGAAAAACTTCAGAGCGCAAACAACATGTTCCCTAACAATATCATTGAAAATGCTAAGAAGTTTCATTTGATCCAACAATCTAACAATGTTTTCAAAGGAAACTTCATATATAATGTTGTGCATTTATTATATAGCGTGCAATTTTCTACAAGTCCTATTTTTCATCTCCTTATCTCTAAAAACAACAAGTCGTTTATTTCATATGGAAGTTTAATAGCACGTAGAGAAATCTTTCCTCATCTAAAACATTTGGATTTCTTTTGTACAAACTTACAAGACAAAATATTAAAAAAGGTACACATCGAGTAACTAAAACTCTTTCTAGAGATAAACGCCTTTCTCTTTCCTCCCATCATCAATCAATCATGCTACAATATTTGTGTCTATGCTTAAAGTTTGACTCAAGGGCATGGAATCTATTATAACATGGTAGAGTTTGATTCAAGGGCACAGAATTCCCTAACCACATTGCAAAGAAAGAGTGTGGAATTAAGAGTTGTTCTTCCTACATTGCTCGTAGTTTCCTCCGCTATTGTGAAACATTTATTTTTTTCTTCCTTTGGAAATAATATTTGTTTTAGATAACTCTATTAGCATCAACAACTATACCAATTTGATCATTGATACAAATTATCTTTCGTGGAGATACCATCTTAGCACTAACAATCACCATTGCTCAATGGGTCTTTTCAAAGGGTTTTGTACAAACGTGTAATCTCTATTTTTCATTGTTGGGTTTTAATCGAGGATGAAATAACAAAAATCATACGCACGAGATGATTCCTTGCCTCTCTCCCTCTCCTAGAAAACATTTATAAACTATGGCAGTGGAGGAAAATCACTTGGTTTTCTAAATCGAGGTATATGATTTTTTTTTATGGGATATAAGACATTATTTTGGTTGGAAATAACTCGGGTATCCCTATTCTGCCCAAGGATTGTGCCGCTTTCTCAAAAATCATATCCCTCCATAGTATTCATCTTTGGCACAATGACATCAATGTCTTTGTGGAGCTCCACAAGAATCCTATCCAGAAGGGTTCCAACCTCAATCACATCGCTTCGTCAACAACAATAGTACTCCATTAACTTCTTCCACAGAATGTTAACTAACTCACTAATGTCGTCTTTGTAGAGTTGGGACGAAGTATCATTGAAGGATTCCCGCATTCATAGATGTAATACTAATATGTGACTTTTCTTTGTTCTTGGGTTGAGGAAAATTAAAAGACATGTGATGAAATATTGTTTTATTTTCTAAAGAAGAAAATAATAGTGAATGAGAATTTATGTTGGTATAATAAATCCTTTGAAAAATATATTAAGAAGCTAACATGAGAGATTGACCCCAACGGCCACGAAAATAGTTGAAATTAGTTACGCCTAAAGAGGCAAAATAAAAATGGACAAAAATAATCCTGCTTCCGTCTTTACCTTGAGCTTGTAAAAGAAAAAGCAAAAGAAAAAGAAATGACTCAGCAAAGAACCCATACCACTATTATAAGTTATGAGGTTGGATAGAAATACCCTGTGGTGGAATCTATACTAGGTACTATGGGATATAAATAGAGTGTCATGGAAGCCACACGAGTGGGAGAAAAAGACTAGCAAACCCATAAAAGGGTTTCCAAGACGCTGCAAAAGGTTGTGTATGTAGAGAGTTGAAATTATCCTTCTTCGTTTATGCGAGGACTTTTCTTCCTCTCCCATAAACATCTCCATCTCTTATATGACTGGGATCACATTGGTTAGAGAACCAAACTCAACATGAATGGATGTGCTTTTCCATGACCATTGATACTATAACTCACCATTTATTAAAATTTATAAACATAACTATAACACACCTTCTCACCCGTCATACTCTCTCTATCTCTTGAAGGTGTTATCTATGACTTAACCCAACCTCTAAAGTTTGTTGTGAATATGGCCTCACCAAAAATTTTTCTTTTCCAAAGTTTGCAAAAATAAAATTTGATACCATCATTGCGTCCAGCTTGTCGAGGGCTTTTGAGAAATATAAATTCTATGTAAATCTGACTCTTGGATTGAAAGTTATGGCCAATTGAAGTTAGGTCAATTACTTAATGCCATGTGGCATCCACACGTAATTTAAATGGCTTTGCGGCGTTTGCACAAACGGTTCTGCCTCACAACACACTGCTAAGGCTGAGGTTCCACTGTGTTACCACCAACCAAGACCAGGTGATTTTAAACATGGGGAGTATTCGGTTTCAAACCTTGCCCCCCTTGTTAACTCCCAATACACTAGGCAAACCTCACCATCATGAACATGGATCGTTGATCGGTCTCGTGCCCCTATTGAACCTTCGAAAAGTAGCTCCCCGTTAAATGGGGGACCCACAACGAGGGTTTCCATGTTGAACACCCCCCTCTAAAGCCATGGTGTACTAGGGGGCACGAGGATGAGAGTGGGTCGTTGAGTAGTATATGTATTTAAAACACTGTACTAGATCAATTTTACCATACATCTCATTTACTTTATCTCATTTCCATAAACATAAGTACAAGTCATTTAAACATAATAGATAAAATATAACTACCTCTTATTATATATAGTTCATTTAAAATAAATTTATATATATCTTTAATTGAAAAACTACAAACTGTAATAAAATTATATTCTATTGCACAGCTTCAAATTTTAAAATTAAATATCGCACAGTGCACTATAAATTTATAGAAGTTCATATCCGTTAAACATCAAATTTCAATATATTTAAATTAAATTAAATAGCGCGTTTTTGCATAAAGTAATATTATACTATTTTTGCATAAATTAATATTATAATATATTATATAATTATAATATATATGAAAGGTAATATTATATTGTTATGTATAATATATTTTGAAAATATCAATCAAATTAAGATAAAATTTAGAATTTTGTGTTTATTATAAAAACTAAAGTTGAAAATTACAATGAACTTTAAAAGTACAACAAATAAAATAAAATTTACAATTTTATAGATATTATATTTAAATATATTACCAAAGCTTACAAGTTAAAAATTTCAATTAATATTAAATTACAACATTACATTATTATGAAAAATGTATATAAAATCATGTGTGTGTGTTTTATATATAAATAGTAAGAATTCAAAAACACATGAATAACTAAAATATCAATTTTTCGTATTTCAAAGAATTATAATCTCAATCGAGTTGTTGATGGACGAAATGAATGATTATGGGATAAACGACGCAATTAAGAGAGATGGCTTGGTGGCCATCCTTTGCCGCACGCCTTTGCATCGCGACAGACGGATTTGATTATGTCAGATTCCAAGAGACCTCCAACACTAGTGCCATTGGTTTTTGGGAGAGTTGTGGTTTGTTTCATGGTACATATTTGGGTTGGGCTCCTCGACTAGTAGTGGAATGGAGGGTTTGAATTTCGATTCCTCTTTACGAGTCAAAATTTATGGTTTGTTTCATGGTAAATATTTGGGTTGGGCAACTTGACGAGTAGTGAAGGGAGGGTTTGAATTTAATTGAATTTTTTAATTGACAAACAACACTATGTTTAAAATAATTCCCTTCAAGAGTGGTACTTTGATCACAAATTAACCCTTCACCAATAATTTTTTTCCTTTAAATATTTTCCTTATATTAAAAATTTTGACGAAAAAAACAAAATGACCATAACAAAGAAATTAGTTATTTAATCTTATTGTTTCATTATAATTAATAATTATCACATTTTTATTTTTATTTTTAATCTATTTTCATGTCATTTTTTCTAGTAACGAAGTTAAAAATCAAATTGAAATTAATTGTAAAGATTAAAAGTACTTGATTATAAGTCTTGTTCAAAAAGATTATAGTTAGTCTCTCATAACAAAGACCGTGCAATGGGCCCTACTTTGTCAATCTTGTTATCGTTTTAAAAATGAAACAAATCATAAGAATGACTAATTGATTTTAAATTAAAGATTATTTTGACATAGAGTAGAGAAGAAGTAAAGAAGCTATACAACCTAAAGTGATTTGTTTTGGGTTGGCTTAGGTAAAGAATGATTGTGGCTGATTTTAGACTAAAATATGCTGCCTTATATACAAGTATGCAACCATTAACCCTGAAGTCCACCATGAGCAACCATTACTTTACTCACATTGTGTTTAATAAGATCATTAGTTAATGGTCTTAGGATCTATAGGTATTATAAAAATCACGACATTATGGGACTTTGGAGTTATTACGGCTAATGGTTGCATACTTGCTTATAAGGTAAGAGGAGTTGAAGTTGAACTGTTCTAGCAAAAAATATCAACACATATATTTAAGGAGGTTTACAACATATAATTTTTAACTCAATTAAGTTTTCTTAGTCATTCTACAATTGAATGAGAATTGTGATAACAAAATCATGAAAAATTGAATTAGTACGATCATTTTAATCTCATTATTTACATGATTCTAATCTTACATATAAAATCAATTAATTCGATTAAAATATTTGGAAAATTGAGTTTTCTTTTCCAGGGGAAAGGTTTGAGTTCTCTTTCAATGAATTGCTTTGACATAAGATATATAGATTGAGATTTTTAATTAATTTTTAAAAGTCCACATAATTAATTTATGTTGTGAGGACCTACAAGCATATTTTCTACGCAGATTTATGTGCTTCCAAGCTTCTCCTCCCAATGATTTAGGCATTTGAACCCAAGAATTGTTTTCTCCAATTCGTTTTCAAACCCAAAACAATCTAAATTATATATATATATATATAATTGAGAAGCGAGAAAAGTATTCATGTAATCATGAAAAATAGAGAAGAATATATATTTTCTATAATGTCTAATATAATCATGTACATGTAAGACGAATCAATGCTAAGCTAATATACACATTACATATGCTATCTCCTCTCTTCCATGTATCACATATGAGCATGTAATGTTCTTTTAATAAAAGCACAATTCCATTTGAAAACCAAGGATTATCGAGTAAAAATAGTCTTATTTGTTAAGGGATCATATTTTAGAAGTTTTGTATAGGGTTTTGCTTGCAAAGGATGTGGAAACCATCTCTCATATCGAAACTTGGTGCTTTCATCATAGAAATATACACTTCTATTGCTAGCCTCTACAACTACATCAACAATCCTATAAAACCCCACCTCTAACTCTATTTTTTAATTTTTAATTTTCATTTATTTATTTATTTTTTTCGAAAATGAGCACAAGAAGCATTTTTATCTTTCAAATGGTTGTGTAAGTGGCACAATTCAAATAAATAAAAGGTTTGAGTCGATTAAACCTTGTTGCATCTCCATCAATTTCTGAAGCTAAAACAAATATTCGATCATCAACTTTCAGTAGGCCCCATAGAATAATATATGTCATATGAATACATGAGACATGAAGTCTTACAATCTCACATCAAAAAATACCTATTTAAACCTGAGTTTGACATGAATCTCCGTAAGTTTTTGAGCTAAAAGTTGTATACATAGAATTCGCAATGTGTCAATATGCATATCAAACATAGATTATGATGCTATTAAGATACATCAATGACCAATTCCACTATGACTTTACGCCTCCTCCACTCCTTTTCACGGATTATATTTCATAAGTGACTATACTCTAGAATTACAATATACACATATTATGGAAAAAAGAGGAGAGCCCTTATCCAAAGCCTAATTGTCCATAATAACATGTAGCATCCTCTCATAGAAAGTCTTTTTCTGATGCAAAAGGGAGAAATGAGCCGGAAAGTTGGATTCAAGATATAGTGCACACAAAGAGTAGAGGGAATCACTACATGCATGCGATCAACCTCTATTGAAAAATTGAATTACTTCCAGGTCAGGCACTCTTGGATGTTCACGAAGCAAGGAGGGATCTACTAGATACGTTGGATCATATGCATACTGAACTCATGCATCATGATTGGAGTTTGAAAGCGATCACCAACAAGTAGGTGCGAATATAAAGACATTGGGATTCCAACACAAACCCTAAGGTCGCTCGCTACACGAGAATATCATATTCCCGAAGAAAGATTGAACTACGATCCTCCACCCTGAGTTTATGATATTTGTTTATGCTAAGTATGAAATTCCTCTTTATAGTGTTCATGGACATGATAGGATAGAGCAACTTTTTTATGTTTTTGTGTTTATGTCTGATTATGCAAGATAGTGTCGATCACTTATGTCCTTCTATAGGGACCGATTTTAGGTATGGTCTGGTTTCCTTGGCAAAAGGACGGAATGACATATATTTTTGATGTAAATTTTATATTTTGTTGTAATAACGTTAATCCTTGAACAAAAAAAAAATCGTGATTTTTGCACATATATAAGTATAGAAAAATGTGATTTTTTACATCAATCATATGGGTGCTATACATGCATTTAAAATATTTTACAACATCAATTTTACCATACATCTCATTTACTTCGTCTATTTTTCATAAAC
Source organism: Pinus taeda (assembly GCA_000404065.3). Taxonomy (NCBI): domain Eukaryota; kingdom Viridiplantae; phylum Streptophyta; class Pinopsida; order Pinales; family Pinaceae; genus Pinus; species Pinus taeda. Next base: position 3,844 of record APFE030211979.1, on the reverse strand, counting down.
ACAAGTAAATAAAAGGACTTCAAAAATAAGTAGATAAAATAAAACTACCTCTTCTTATATACCCTTTTACGTTAAATAGGTTATATATAATATATATTTTATGTATTTTATAGAACATAAAATCACACAAATAGAATAAAATAACCGCTTTTTAATCTTATCATGGAAATAAAAAAGTATTCATCATATATTAAAAATATTAAATTAAATTATATATTATAAATTTTTGATAGAAAACTTACAAATTATGATGAAATTGTATTTTGATATACAACTTCAAATTTTAATATGCATCTTAGAGTATAATGGTCGTGGTGGTTTGTGATGAAGGTCTACCACAACGTCGCAAATTCTCTAGGTATTTCTCATTTGTTTCTCCCGCTATTTGTCTAGGCTAGTGACGTTTCCAATCCCCATATAATTATGTGGCATATTCCTTGATCTTTGGCTCTCGGGTTACCGATAATTAGAAATTTATGCTTCGTAAAATTTGACATTATCTTTGCGGGTTTATACTGGAGCTTTCATATTGGTCCTTCTATTAACCGAAGGCATAGAAAATCATGGACGGGGAAGGCAGTGGCCTATGTGGAGGAAGAGAAAGTGTTGGTAGGGTCCAACTCTAGGAGGGGGGAATGTAGCAAAATACCCAATCTCAGAGGTGGGGGGAAGCAAATACAGTGAGGGCGAGAATATTGGTGGGAGGGAGGGAATATTTTCTAGGCTACAAGGAAAGAAATTTCCTTTTTTCTTGATTAGGGTTAAAGCCAACATTTCGTTTACGTAGTTATCCTCTCTTCGAAGGAGCACACGATTCCTTTTTTCATGGAACGATAAAATGTGCAAGGGGAAGTATAGTGGACATTGGAATGACGAGAGGATTGAAGGATTTCTCACTATGACACATAAAATAAGAAGATGTAGGAGATGCTCAACACATCATGAGGGGAGAGCGTGTCGTGGTAATTCTATGCTTCATAATAGGGTTGTTTTGTTTGTAGGTGACTACCTTGAATAGATGGCTCACCATGATGAGGAGGAACTATAGAGATTGGAAAGGGAGGCATCCTCTCACAAAAGGTCTCTTTTTGACACAGAAGTGAGGGCTTAGTGGGATAGCTGGATTCGAGATACAAAGAAAGAAAGGATTAGAGCAATGAGTACATGCTAGTGATTAAACTCCATTGGAAAATAAAATTCCTTCTCGGTGAGGCACTCCTTGATAATCAATATGTAAGGAGGGATCAAATATAGAAGTTGGATCATATGCATGGCCACCTCAGGCATTCTGATTGCAGGATGAAATAAATCAACACGAGGTTCGCACGGATCAAAAGACATCTTGTGATTCCACCACTAACCCCAAGGTCCCTAGCTACACCAACATATCCTATTCCCAAAGATGGATCGAAATCACTTCTCGCTTCCTAATTTTATGATGTTTGGCTACACTGAGTACAAAATTCATCTTTCTAGTGTTCATGGGCATGATAGGATAGAGCAACATTTTGATGTTTTGTGTTTAAGTCTAGTTATGTGAGATATGGTTGGCCACTTATGGTCGTGTGTAGGGACCAATTTTGGGTATGGTCGAGTCTCTGTCTCAAGAGACTAGAAAGACATGTTTATGATATAAAAGCTGGAATTTGTGGTAATGCATCTCACCTTCAACAAACAAATAATAAAAAAATCATGTTTTTAGCACAAATATAGATACATGAAATGTAAATTTTAACATGAATCATATTACTATTATAGATGCATTTAAGATATCGTGCTACGTCAATTTTACCATACATCTCATTTACTTCATGCATTTTTCATAAACAACAATAAATAAAAATTCTTCAAACATAAATAGAGAAATTAAAACTACCTCTTGTTACATATCACTTACTTTAAATCTAAGTTGCACTTAAACGGATATGGGAACAGATACAGATATGGTGTTTGAAAGGGATACGACAAATTTTCAAAAAACCAGGATACGATACATCAAGGAAACACCATGCATATATATATATTTAATTTAGCATAAACATTGTCATCGTCCTTGGTGATGATTATAGCATTCAACATATTATCATCATCATTGGTAATGTAATGTGAAATGCTACAGTGTTTGTGCTTTCGGGACCAACTCCTTCAAAGAATGTGTGATGCACGACAGATGATATCTATCTTCCTTGCAAGGCAATTAAAAGGCCAATGGGATCATTGGGATATTCCATCAAGACCTATTTGAACATTTCAATCTTCTCAATGTCAGCTTGGTCTCTTGACTATATGAAAGCAAAAGATTGCCTAGAGAACATTTGTTATATTGGAGGGATTTATGAAATCAAGAGAAAAATCAATGACAATTAACAAAACCTTAACCAAACTGAAAATTAATCGCCCAAATAAATCCCTTTACGAAGACATTCATCGAACCCTTTTATTTGCATTTTTGAACATCTATCTTTTTCTTAGTAAGAATCCTTGATAAATATATGGAGTGTCGTTGTTCTAAAGATTCAGAAGAGACGTTCTGAGGTTGTGTTTATAGTGAGTTTATTTGCAAGTCTGATTTCTTCATTTTTATTATTTATTTATGGGCATACAAATTTTCACGCTTTCAAACATTTAAGGGTGGATTTCGATCACGATTTTCGTGGCTCTGTTTCGGGAAATCCGCAAACGGGTCCAAAAAAACTTAAATCCAATTCCAAATCTCAAGTTTCCGATTTTTTGACACGGCACAAAAATGTTTTTACAAAGTTTCGGATAAGAATCGTATTGGTTTCCGTATCCGAAATGGGGATTCATGTTTCCGCTATACGGTTATACGAGAATGTAATTGCCAAGTTAAAGAGCAATGAGGGGTTGTTGAAAATATGAGAGTTAAACAAGGTTGCCCCCTCTCCTCTACCCTATTTGGCATTTACATCAACAAGCTAGAAGGTTGTTTAGAGGAAGCAAGATGTGCTTGCACGATCTTTGCTCGGACCGTCATCATCCTTCTTCTCTACGCTAGCGATATTGTTCTTCTCGCAAGGTGTTCATCTGATCTTGATAAGAAACTTATACTTCTTAAGGATTTCTGCTATACCATGGGTATGATTGTTAACCCTGACCAAAAAAAAAAGTTATGATTATTAAATCCAAAAAGAACACTTACGCTAATTTTATGTATGACAATAGTAACTTGGAGGAAGTGTCTTCGTACAAGTACCTAGGAATTGATATTCATCACAAGCTCAACTCGAACTATAACATTGAGAAAAAAATTAATGGGGGATGGATAGCTTATTTTGGTCTTGAAAATAACTGAAAAATGACAAACCTCGTAACGTGGGATAGAAATAAGTTCCTCTTTGAAACTTTGGTTATCTTATATGGATGTGAGGTTTTGGGTTGTAGCATCTCTAGAGAATCCTCGAGAAAGACTGAGCAAATCGAGACGCGTTTTATAACGTATAACCTCAAAATTAAAAGCAACAAACCCTATCCTATTCTCCTTATACAAGTGGATTTTTCTCCTATCTAGAGCGTAGCTATGACTAGGCTTGTGTTGTACAAGCAGAAACTCAATAACATAGGAGACCATAGACTTCCTAAGCTAGGTTCAAATTCCACCCAAAACCACCTAAGGATCAAAGGAGATTGGTATAAAGACACAAGGGTGTGGCTAAATTTCACCGTGCATGAGAGAATCTTATATAAATTTTCATTCTTTTATTAATAAATTGCCTGTAGTAGCCACGTTGGCGCAGGCCGTGGACTGTTTCTCTCTCTGAGGGTTTTAACCACGTCAAAATACTAGTGTATTGATCTGTGATCTGTTTGTGAGCGGTGTCCTTTT
>APFE030211974.1:159738-170514 GCA_000404065.3 Pinus taeda | reverse complement strand
TATTTAATGATGTAATCTTTTGATTGAATTGGTAATAGAGTGAACGAGAGACATCTCTCAAAGTTTTGTGAGTGTAGTCTCCAGGTGCAGGCCACACCTGAGAGCTACATCTCTTTCTTTTCAATTCAGTGCATATTTTATCTGAAATTGCAAGTTTAAGTGGTGTTGTCTCCCACAAAAATTTTCAAGACCTTATATCCACTAATACATTCAAAAATATAATTTAAGCAATGAAAAATTACACATGGTGTGTGTTTACACACACAACCAATATAGAACCATCTTAATTACACATTTATCATTAAATTAAATTTAATGTGTAAACATTTTTTAATTTCTTTTAATTTTTTTTAAATTTTATATCAAAAATAAAATTGATTCTAATAAATTCATAATTAAAATAATTATATACCATTAATAATAATTATTAATTATACTGGATTGCCTTTAGTACTATGACACCATTCACCATTCAAAATCACATGAAAAATGCTAAAAGAGGTGTTCGAATTATCAATTTTAAGTAATATGACACCATTCAAAATCACTTGGAAAATGCTAAAGAGGTGTTCGAATTATCAATTTTAAGTTCTAAATGTTTTACTCCAGACACTCAGATTATGCTTATTATTAATCCCTAGTCCAAAAATAGAGAATTAAGTAACAGGTTTTTAATTTTATAATTTTTCAATACATAGTTTAATATATTTTAACATAAATATTTAATGTTATATTCTATTTGATATAATTTTTACATGTATGAGATGTTTACTGTTAGTCTTGTTTTCTCTGATGTTGTATTTTTTAAGCGTCAAATGGATTAAGTTAAGTTTTTATCTACTTATCTAAATATTTGTAATTATTTTTCAGCTTTTTTTTATTATTATAAATAAAACACATCTTTAAATATATTTTTCAAGATATTCTTATACTTTTATTCTACATATCAAAAACTACAAAAGCCATTTGATATTAGCCCACCAAGTTCCCACATCTTCCTATACCCGTTATTGTCTATTTTAACTTATTGTTACCCTCTATGATCTTGGGTAACTTGTAGGGAAAGGCTAATAGATGTGTCTATTTTTAGACTTGTCCGTGACTTTTTTTTTCAAAAGAAGAAAACAATATTTCATAGGAAATTAAAAATACAATTTCTTGGGTGCATAACAACTTACTTAATAATTTAAAAAATAAGGTTACGAAATTTTTTTTTTGGTATATCTTAGATCTTAAACATATTGTGAAACATAAACTAAATCCTACTTGAATACTATCAAATAACTTAATGGACAAAAAAACAATACATTACTATTAGACATCTTTGAAATGGAAACCAACCCAACATCTAATAGCAAAGCTTCCTTAGATAACATCTCCTCCACACTATTATTTTTAGTGAATGTATGAAAAACTTGTAAATCATCATATTGCTTTGGATATTGCTCTCGCTGATTTTCCTTTGAGGATTCTAAAGTCAACTCTTCCATTGATCCACTCCATAAGGATATTTGAATCCCCATGCAAACTGTTTGTAAGTGCTTCCAGAGAACCATGATCATGGCACACCACATAGCAAGGCATGGCACACCACATAGCAAGGAGTTCAGCTGTAAATTTTGTGCTTGAACAATACCTAGTTTTCATTTAATCATCAGATTATGAGAGAAAAAATGACGCAAACATCAAACATTAGTGTAACAAGCTCCATCAAAAAATAAGACAATTTTGCATTATGACCAATAACTTCAAAGAAAACAACAAAAGCTTCAAAAAGAGAGTCTCTTGCCCATGACCTATACTAATAAAACACACAATTTGGTTCTTGTTACTGTGCCAAGGTTTAACCAAGCAAATTGTCCCAGCTATCGTATTCTAATGTCATGTCAAGAAAAAGGCATGGCTTTCCTACCGACAGTGTAAGCTAGCAACAACCAATTTTGAGCGAGCCCGTGCGAACTCCATTTTAGTTTTAGTATTCGGCACCTTTATTTTTTTTTACAACAATCTGTGAACCCTCCCAAAGATGAACATAAGCATTGCAAAAGCCACATTCTCCGAGATTATTGTCATAACTGAAATTGTTTGGATACGTAACTTTTTTATTGCGAAAAATTTCCCAATAATGCCTTTCTTCTCCTCTGTCTCGTGTTCTTTCTGGATGTTGGATAGTGAACAAGAAAATCTGAAGAATGTTATTTCATTTTCGAGCCATAATTCATCACCTCTGGTAAGAACCATGGAAAGTAAGAACTTTTCTTCTTGCATGGAGCTAATATTTGAGAACTCCCATGTCATGGAGGACCTGGTAGCCCCACCGGTCAGCAAAATAAATTTTATGCGATAACTTCGTTTGGGCTGGGAAATATGGCTCACTTCAATCTATCCCATTTACGAACATGCATACAAATACCCTAAAAGTAAGGATAATTTGGTGAAGACTTGTTGATCTGAGTACTATCACGTGGTGGTGTAATATCTCCTGGCATATTGACCGCTCTTGGGGCTTCAACAGGAGGTCTAGCAGCCACGCGAACAATTCAACATACAATCCGACCTTGAGCTCATTCCTTTGCAGTATAGGCTGTGAAACTATAAAGTATTTAACATACATGTTGTGTAGCCTTCAATAGATATATCATATATATCAACACTGGAGCAGGGTGTAAATATTTTGAAACAATGAGTCTCTAATTATTCTTGAAGCTGTTTATCGCTTATGAAACCAGCTCAAAATTATATAAATTATACACGGGTTACCATGTTGTAAATGCCATTCCATTCTTTGCTAAGATTTGAGCTAAATTCAATTGTATATTCCAAGTCAACTTAGACAGTTAACTTAGTTACAGTTAGCTCGGTTGATTTTGTTTATGTTGAATAGATTTCCAGAATATTATAGAATGTCTTTTATCAATTACAAAAGAGATAGTTTGCGTTAAGCTTATATTTTTTCAATTATTAATTTTTTCATTCAACTCTTTACTTTTTAACAAAGGTTTAAATGCAGTAATAGCCATGCTTCTTCCGGAACATACCCCAGGCAAAAATTACAAAATATACACAGTAATGAGCCGTGAAGGAAACGTATAAAATACAAAAACACCAATACGCAATCATGAAAACATGGTAACAGAACTATCATAGCCATGATTCTTCCGAAACATACCCCAGGCAAAAATTACAAAATATACACATACTAATGAGCCGTGAAGGAAACGTATAAAATACAAAAACACGAATACGCAATCATAAAAACATGGTAACAGAATTATTTATAATTATATGCTGTTGTTTCCTAACCAAATGCATTTTCTGGTTATCAAAGCTAGGCTTCTCGGTGATGTGCTTGGATATTTATATAAAGAATTTATATAAATGGAAATTTTTCTGTTTTATTGGATTGAAATTTAATTATTTGATGTTTTACTGAAATCACTTATATGGGAAAAAAGTTAATGAAAAAAATAACAATTTTTCAAATTTCATAAAAATATCTCAAATTTGTAACATGAATGACACACCAAAAATTCAGAGAAATGGTTAAACCACTAAATTAAGTTACTTCAGTGCTAATAAATTTATATGACTTGAACAACCTAGAAATGTAAGAACTTATAATGAAATATAATCATAAAATAGTTGCTCATTAAGTTTGAGATCTAACCATAACACAATTAAAATCATGAAACATTTGGAATTGAAACCCAATAGTGTTATATTGGAAGACTTTTAGAACATTTCACCATAGGTTGTTTTAGACTCGTGTTTATCTTTGTCCAAGCAACACATGGTTTGTTTAGGTGGTTCTCTAGGTTTTTATTACTTAGGAATGTAAGAATCTATAATGAAATATAACTGTAAAATAGTTTCTCAGTAAGTTTGATCTAGCCATAATATAATTAGAACCACAAAATGTTTGTAATTAAAACCCAATAGTGTTATATTGGAAGACTTCTAGAACATTTCATTGAAGATCATTCGAGATTTGTGTTTATCTTTGTCCAAGCAACACATGGTTTCTTTAGGGGTTTCTCTAGGTTTTTATTATGTAGAAATGTAAGAACCTGTAATGAAATATAACCATAAAATAGTTGCTCAGTAAGTTTGAGATCTAGCCATAACACAATCAAAACCACGAAACATTTGTAATTGAAACCCAATAGTGTTATATTGGAGGACTTTTACAACATTTCACCAGAGGTCGTTCCAGATTTGTGTTTATCTTTGTCCAAGCAACACATGGTTTGCTTAGGGGTTTCTCTAGGTTTTTATTACATAGGTTTAATTTGTTGGTATTTGGAGTCTACTCAAGCATTTAACAATAGAAAAATAAAGATAAATATTAATGCACTTAGAATTTATGTGTTAAAATTTTGATAATTCGTAAAGGAACATTCACTAGAAAGACAAAGTTTTCTTATATATTAGGAAAAAGTTACAATAAGAGTTATATACCTCTTCAATATATTGATCATCATAAATGAAGTAGACATTGTTACAATGGTTAGGTTGGTTTGGGTGAAGTTGATTCAGTCAAGTTACCAACAATTTTCAGGTTCTAGATTTGTGAAAAACCATAGTTATTCTCATGGTATTAATGTAGAATATAGTCTATTTAATGGCGAAAATGATCCAAGTAAAATTTTCCTCATGACCAGTGGGATCCGAACAATGGTGTCTTTAGACATCACCACATCTTTTGGTGTTTTGTGATCCTAACAACTAGTATACAAATCTATTGAATATCAAAGACAGATCTTAGCGTGAAGCATGAATGCTCTATTAAAGTAGGTGTGCAGATGATTGTGTAGAATAATTTGCATGGGAGACAAGCATCATTTTATGAGATGAGAGATCCCTTATGAAACTTAGGTGGCATGTTATGATAAACCCTACAATGAAAAATACAGATTGAAAGATATTTGGATGTAGATGAAGTTATTAGAACAGAGACCTGCATAGTAATGCACAGGAAAAGGAATGACTGTCAATGGACCCTACAAGAGGTGGTGGTGGCTAAATCCATTGAAAGCATAACATCTTTGACCTAGCAGTTGCAGTGGCCAAAATGTATAGAGGTTTCAATTTATTTTTGTAGTTACCATATAAGTTGCATGGAACACTATTGTTTTGGGGGTCATCAATCGATATCTAATGATTGTTTTTGTGACATGAATATTTTTTGATCATTTTTTATTGTAAAAGAGCCAGTGTGGAAGGAGTTTCACTGTGATGGAAAGTGTTACCATCGCTACAAAGGGAGAGTGCTACCCAAGAAACATTACTTTTGTGCTATTATTTATAGTTCCGTTGGATGGAGTTGTAGACCAAGGTAGAGGTCCCCAACTAGATGTAATTGATCCTAGAAAATTCACTCAAATAGAGGAGAAGAATCAATTTTGGATTAACATTTGTATGAGGAAAAGTGGTTGTTTTCCATAATGAATAGAGTTAATCTTTGGTGAGGGAAATCTGCAGAGAAAGACTAAGTAGCAATAGAGAGCCATCATACCCATCTGTAGTTACTATTTGTATTAATCATTGGATACGAGAGGAGCCCCTATTAGTAAAGGCATTGTGGACATTATTGCATGTTAAATAGAAGCCACCCATCGTGGAGTGGAATAAAAACCACTATGTGAATAGAGGAAGGATAGTGGAAGGTGCACTGAGGATCACTATTATTTCTAGTAGAGAAATCAACCAAAAGAGGAAAGTTTCTAGCCCTATGAATGTAGATCCATCACTCTACTTGAGGTCATCCCATAAAGAAGTTATCTATTTTAGTGTTGTAGGTGAATGTGTGTCTTCATGTTGGTATACAACTCCAAGCTCATGGGCCTTTAGTTTGCGTTCCCCACCTTGCAAACATTTTCTTAACATCATTGTAGCTAAAGCCAAGGCATTGAAGGATGGACTGTTTATGGAAAATGAGGAAACAAAAGAAGCACTATGTATGTATTCTATTGGTTGTTATTGCACCCCCAATAGTGGGAACATGGCATGTCATGAGTGGTTTTGGTTTCTCTCTTTCCTGTATATTGTTAAGCTTACTGTAAGTGATAATAAAGAGGCTAATGTAAATATTGCTGAGAAATTAGTTAATAGAGTTTATAATTGGGATAGAAAATTGATGGCTTATTAGGAAAGGTTAAAAGTGATTCATGGTGATGAAGAAGAGTTGGATTGACTATGTGGAGCTGGAAAGTATAAATGGTGTTGGAAATCTAGATCAGGATATGGCTCAACAAAGCTAGATATGTACCAAGAGAGTAGTTATATGGATGAGAAAATGGAGATGGAGTCAATTGTTTGAGGAGAATGAAGGAGCCAACATGTGATGAGAGACACAATGGTGTGTGAACACCCTAAGGGTTTTGGTCCAAGGCAAGTGTATTTCCATAGGAAGTTGTAAGACTTGTTTTTTAAGCATACATGTTGCAAAGGAACATAGATTATTGTAAGACCTTATGACTTTAATAAGAAATACATCTAGTGCAATGGTGCATGGAGTCATCAAGTGACGGAATGGACCACCTGGATAGGTACTAGGGTGGTAGGTGTACTGGTATTCTAGCTTGATGGGGGAAATGTGAGATCCCAAGTGAGATGGTTGATGAATGATTAGGACTAGGTTAATATTTTGAGTCAAGTTTAAGGGGGGTATTGTTTGGGTGGTTCAAGTAAACTTGACTCAATCAAATTCCCAGAGGTTTTTGAGCTCTAGGTTTATGAGAACTCGTGGTTTTTTCCATCATATTCATGTGAAATATAACTTATTTAATGATAGAAAGACTCCAAACAATTTTTCCCTGGTGACCAATGGTTTCCCAAAAATGGTATATTTAGATACCACCACTTATCTCGATGCTTGATTATCCTAACAACAATAGTCTTCATAACTATCATTTGGTTTTATTAACCAACATCAATAGAGTAACTGTAACAAATTATTTACTTAGATAAATCATGTTTTATAGTTTCTTTTATTTATTTTTTTGTTTTTGATACTCTAACAATCTCCACCTTGACAACAATTTCTAGGTAATTTGACATTGCCAAAGTCCTTTCATCACCTTTTCTGTAAATCAAGACAAGGAAAACACAACCACAACTTCTCTAATAAGAGGCTTCATAAACATGTTTGTATATTTTTCTTGAGTGTGAACCTTTTAAAGATATATTCCACCTCTATTAATGACATATCTTACAGAATGATACTTTATATCAATGTGTTTATTCTTACAATGATAAATTAGAATTGTAGCCAAATGTATAACACTTTGACTATCACAAAATATAATTACATAGTTATTTATTGAGAAGACTCTTCAACCAATTTTTCTCTTGGCAAGCATGAGAAATAACAGTATACTCTTCCTCTTAGTGTATAAATCAATTATTTCTTATATATTTCACATCCAATTAATAGCTCCTCTTGGAAGAGTAAAAATATAACTCAAAGCAACCTCCTTTTGTCAAAATCACTAGAAAAATCTAAATCAACATAGTCACAAACACAATCGTTACAATCATTATAGCTGATGCAATAATCACTAGTTCCTGTAAGTTACCTTAGCACACATTTCCTTGCATTCCAATGTTCTCTTCCTAGATTTTCCATGTGCCTACTGGCAACACCCGCTGCATATGAAATACCCTGTCTTGTACATACCATTGCCTACATTAGACTTCCTACTACATTAGGATAAGGTACACAAGACATTTAAACATTTTCTTCCTTAATACCAGGAAATAAACCTAAATAGAACTTGAAATGGAAATCAAAATGGATATTGATAAGTTTCACATATTCATCCTATTTTTCACAAGTTCATTTTCAACATACATTTGTTGTGAAAAACTTGGCTTCTATCTCGGTGTATTTTAATGTGCATATTTATTTTGCTGCTCCTACATCCTATATGCCAAAGGTCCTAGTAATTATCTAGGTGGATATTGGTGGCCACCTACCTATTCCACTTGGATCCCCATAATTGTTTTCTATTAGTTTCTTACTTTTTAGCATAGTTTTATATTTCACCAATTTTCTATTTTTGGCAACTTTTCGAGTACTGTTGTGCTGTACAACAACCCCCCATTTCTTAAAATTTTTCTTTCTAACTATAATATGAAATGGGTCCCTTTTAAACATAGATGTGTGAACAAATTAGTATCAACTCATCATTAGAAAATTATTCATCAAAAGGTCCAATGGAAATGTTATATTATAAACCTTTTGAACTATAATGAAATCGGTCTTATGAATAAATATAAAATTCTTTATTTTTGCGATAAAGCGATCGCAAGATTGCATATCGCAACAATAAAGAAAAATAATGCATGCACCCATTGACTTACTCCGATCCGAAAAGCGAAAAACTATCGGATATCGGGAAAGGCGAATAGCAAGTATAATGAAAGACCCTCCCCTATTTCTCCGATGCGATATCGCTATCGGCAATCGGAGGATGTAGCGCAGCGCATGTTTATGACACCTTTAAATCTCCCGATGCGATAAGGTATATTGCCATCGGTGATAGGCGATTTTGAAATCACATAAGTAATATGACCCGAGCCCATCCCCGATTGCAATATATTAAGGCACGAGTTTCAAAACATAATTAAAAAAAGGCTTGCATGCATTATTTTGGATTATTGTTAAAGCCTTCCCATTCATGTTACCAATCACCGATTGTGATTTACTTATGATTATCTGCCAAAAATCCAAGCCACACTTAAATCAATCATTTGGCATATAAACGATATGCTGGGTATTTAAAACTCCTTTACCATGATTGACAGGTTAAGCAGCCAATTAATGAAGTAGTTATGTCGAGATCTTCCCTGAGATTGTATCTGCGGCAGCATCACTATAATATTTCATTATTCACTAATTGATATAATTCTTTCGTATTGGCTCATACTACCTATTCTCTGTATCATGCTGGTTTCATTCCTTGTGTAGAACTCCGCCGAAAGAACAAATTCAAACCAAAATTGGAAAGGAATCCAAGAGATTCGTGGCAGCAGCAGCTCCCGCAGTAACAGTGCAGCCCACCAGTGATCTAGGACCAAGCAAAAAGGGTTTGATTTCAGACACTACGTGTCTTGGCCTTGGAAACACAAGTTGGTAAAGCATCTACAATTTAATTGAAGCAGAGGAGCCTGAGGCAGTACCAATACAACCTACCGCAGATTCAACCAGAAAATCAAAAGCTTCCCTTAAAGATTTAGCTGATTCATATTTGCACAGAATAGCAGCACGTGAGAAAATTCTTCCATACACTGATGTAGTGCGATGGGCAGTAGAAGAGATCCCAGTTTTAAATAGAACATTTTGCACAGTTGATGGAAGGATTTTTGTCTAACACTTGGTTGTTGCTGGGCGGCTAACACTTTCTTGGAAGAGTTTCCAAGATTAAGAAGACCAAGGTGTAAGAGTTTTTCTTGTTCTCTTCTTAAAGAATCACAAAAAGAGTCAAAGGAAGGGGCCTTGTAGTCTTTTCCTTGACAAATGAAAGCTTCCCTTGTAGAATGGAAGGTGGAAACAAATACAGAGTAGGCTGGTCCCAATTTAGTAAGGATGGAATAAATAAGGTTACTATCTTCTTTCTTAACCTTAACACCTTCCAAGAGATATCTAAGGGTCTTGAATTTGAACAAGAAATCTTCAATGCAAGAAAAATTATTAGATCCAATGTAAGCAACTCATTTTCAAGTTGATGGGCTCTAATTTCATTTTTAATCCCAAAAACTTTAGTGATTTGTTCCAATGCTTCATGAGGAGTATCAAGTTCTGCAATATGGAATCTAAGATCAGGAGAAATAGACATCCCTATCAAACCACGTGTTTGATCTTGTCTATTTTCCCATTTTGCAACCTTGTCTTCATCTTTTGGTTTCTTCTCTTGGCCCGTGGCTATTCTGTAGAGACCTTTACTTCTAAGTAAATCTTCCATGTAGGATACCCATTGGAAGTAGTTAGTGCTGTCAAGAATGACTTGGCATGGACTTTCCATTTTTTTTTTAAAACTGAGGCTGAAGATGCTGAAAGTAAGTGTTCCAATGGATAGATCTCGAAAAATTAGGCTGTTTTAAAAAAAACGGCTCTGAAAAAGGCTTCCGGATGAAGAAGTTATGGCTTTTTTGAAAAAAAATTGTTGAAGTTGCCGGCAAAGTGCGCGAATGTGCGAGAATGAAAAAAAACGCCCCCACAAAATGGAGATTTGAACCCAAGACCTCTACTCTCTTAAAATAGCTTTGAACCAATTGAGCTATACAAAAAATTTGAGAGAGAGAGGGGGGGGGCTTGGTTTGCGTGCTTGCCTTGAACAAAACACAAAACCCAACACGAATATGCAAAGAAAAATGAACCTTACGGCTCGAAGTTAGCTTTACCAAAAAAACTAAATATTAAAAAAAAAATTAGCTTTAGCCGAAAAAACTAAATATTTTTCTCAATGTTTCTGATTTTCCGAGATCACAATAAGGTGCAGGGAAAAGAGCATACGCATGAGAAAAAAAATCCTTCCTTTCTGTTTCTGATTTGCCCAGATCGCACAGAGTCGCAGGGCAAAGAGCATACGCAGAAATGAAAGGTATAGATCCGGTTAAAAAAAAACTAAATAAACCGAAACCGAAATAAGCAGAGAGAAAATAACAGTAAACTGCAAATAAAGACTGTATACCTCCAGATCTTAAAAATGACGCAGATAGGGCTACCGGAAACCTTTTCGCGTGAAACGAAAGGGGTTCCTCACTGGAACAGAT
>APFE030211974.1:89134-159728 GCA_000404065.3 Pinus taeda | reverse complement strand
ATCTAGGAAACGACAGCCGCATGCAGTTCTACCGGCTTCAGATTTGGATCACTAACGGACGCGGCCCTCAAATAGCTCTGATACCATGTAGGAATTTTACAGGGTAAGTTCCTCAGACAGAACACCAAAAGGACACCGCTCACAAACAGATCACAGATCAATACACCAGTATTTTGACGTGGTTAAAACCCTCAGAGAGGGAAACAGTCCACGGCCTGCGCCAACGTTGCTACTACAGGCAATTTATTAATAAAAGAATGAAAATTTACATAAGCTTCTCTCATGCACGGTTAACCTACAAATGACCCTCCATGCGCTCTAAATAGAATTCATGGACCAATCGGGTGTCAAGCCACGGATCAAGTGTCGGTAATACCGAGGAGAGAATGAACCGTCGGATCACTACATATCGTGACCGTCGGATTGTAAGTTACAAAATGTACAACGGTGGAGAAACACACTTTACCTAACTCTATACCTAACTCTATACTAGACCAAGTTGAACATAATTATTTCCTATGTGTCGGAATATCCTAACACCTTGGATGTAACGTAGGTTCACACCCATGACCCGATCTCTAGGATCTCTTCGGATTGAAGGCTCCTTCTTGGCTTTGAGGAAGGATTTTTGACCCAGATGTCTACTGTAACCATTCTTCACAAAGACATCTAGGAGATGAGCCTTCTCCATTTCCAAGCTCTCTTCATCAGAAATCCTCATAGCACGAGTAGCAAGCGTGCTTAGAACTCCTAACTTTTGAGCAGGGAAATGATGGGAAGAAGCATGCAAGTATTGCTCCGTATGCGTCTTCTTTCTAAACACCTGATGAAAAAAGGAACCATCCACCCTGATTAATAAGCTAACTGACCCTGATACGACTAAGTTGGTTGAGCTTTGCCTGACCTCTAGCTTTTTCAGCTTCGAGGGAGAATTCTATGAGTAGACTTGCGGTGTTGCCATGGGATCCCCCTTGTCCCCTGTCGTCGCTAATCTCTTCATGGAGAATTTCGAGTCTAAGGCTTTGGCCTCCTCTCGTCTCTTACTGAAGCTTTGGAAAAGATTCGTTGATGACACCGGTGTTGTCTGGTCTCATGGTACTGATGAGCTGGATCGCTTCTTTAGTCATCTCAATAACCAATCCGCCGCCATTAAATTCACGATGGAAAAAGAAGATAATGGTTGTCTTCCATTCTTGGATGTTCTCATCTCTAAGAGTGGATGGTTCCTTTTCTCATCAGGTGTTTAGAAAGAAGACGTATATGGAGCAATACTTGCATGCTTCTTCCCATCATTTCCCTGCTCAGAAGTTAGGGGTTCTAAGCACGCTTTCTACCCGTGCTGTGAGGATTTCTGATGAAGAGAGCTTGGAAATGGAGAAGGCTCATCTCCTAGATGTCTTTGTGAAGAATGGTTACAGTAGACACCTGGGTCAAAAAGCCTTCCTCAAAGCTAAGAAGGAGCCTTCAATCTGAAGAGATCCTAAAGATCGGGTCATGGGTGTGTACCTACCTTACATCCAAGGGACCACTGATAGGATTGCGAGGATTCTAAAGAAGTACGATGTGTCGGCAACTTTTAGACCTCTCAATACTATCTGTGGCTCCCTCAGATCTGTAAAAGACCCTATTGACCCTAAAGACATGAAGGGCATCTATGTCATTCCTTGTTCATGTGGGACCCCATATATCGGTGAGACGGGTTGCTCTATCAATCAAAGGATTAGCGAGCATTCGACTGACTTAAGGCATGGTAGGACCAAGTCCTCAGCGCTGGCTGAACATGCTGGGAAGACTATGCATCATATCTGTATAGAAGAGGCTCGGGTCATTTCCAAAGTTGTGCATTTTCACCATCGAAAATTTAGAGAGGCCCTGGAGATTGAGAAAAGGCTGATCAATCGTAATAGGGATGATGGCTGGAAGATTAGCAGTTGCTGGGTCCCAACCTGTCTTCCTAGCCTCCCCAGTCCCTCTTTTTAATTTCTTAGGGTTTCTTCTTTCCCTCCCCTTAGAAGGAGGTTTCTGTGGTTGATCCTTTTTCCCTTGTTTATTTGGATGTCTTTTATCTTAATTATTAATTATCTTAGCTTTTAAGCATGATTTATTGGTTCAGCTTTATTCTTAGCTTCCTAATAGTATATTTGTGAATTAGTATTATTAATCCCTTCCATTATCTATAATTCCTTTTCCTTTTAGTTATTGGTAAGATAATTAATAATTAATTTCGTTACCTTAAATATTTGGTCCTGATTTCAAATATTTTTATTATGGGGTTAGATTTAATCGTAAATATCATAATTATATTCATGAAATTGTTTAGTAAGTTAATTGTATTTTCATGTGTTATATCTATATATATATCATATAATATATATTAAATAAAATATATATATATATATATTATATACTATAATATATATGATATTATTGACTCGATCTACACCTTTAGACTGTTATGATTATTAATTATTTATTAAATAATTAATATACCATATGATTAGCTTATAACGTAATTTATATATTTATATATTTATTTACAAACAATTAATAAATCATTAGGATATAGTCTAAATATTCCATTATATGAGCTAGACTCTAAAGGTTATTTTAATTCATCCTAATTACCCGAATATTGTAATTTTTATTCAAATAGATATTAATTAATTAACTATTATAAATTACTAACAATATGACAATTTAATTTCTAAAGGATATATTTGGTTTTTATAAGGTGGAATTCATTTTTAACAACCTAATAGTATTTATAATAAATTTATTTTAATCCCATAGTTTTCCTTAATTTTCATAGTATTATATATATTTGATATAGAAATGTGAACCATATGTATAATATTTACTAATCCATAGTATATTTATTCTTAATTATTATAATTGAAATAATAATAATTATAAATAAAATAAATTATTAAATTATTTTTGTTAATTTAAATTGATATGTATATATCTTTATATATTTATTAATAGACGATTATATTTGGTTAAATATATATATGAATTACTAACATGTAGGAGGCTTTTCACCTAATTTAACTAACTTCTAAGAATAATAATTAAAAATATAGCAAAAATAATTATTATTTGGCTAAGGTCATAGTCAAAATTAGTCGTTATTAATCTAGCCGTTGGAGTCTCTACCCTTACTATTTAACTAGCTAATCTGGATTGGTTCTTCAACTTGTCCTGACGATGAACCACACTCGTTGGTTCGAAACGCGTCGACAAAAGAATTTTTTATGTGATTTTGCCGAAGATTTCTAAACAATGTTATGGATCACAGAAGTCTAAATTCCTTAATAACATTGTGATTAATAAAATTTAAATAAATATATTTATATTAAGAATATAATAATAAAAAGTAGTAACAACATCATTCTTTTAATAATATTAATAATAATATAATTTATAAAATTTAATAATAATAATAACAACATAACACTACTATTATTATTATAGTTGATATTATTAAAAATGGTATTAATTTAAAAAATACTAAAATAATAATAATTATATATATATGGTTAACATATTTAAGAGATCACTAATTGTTGTTTACAATATGTAGATTCATCCGACGAGATTATTTTTTATTGGCTCATTTGTACCAGGAGGATCTACATAAAGGGATCACTTCTTATCTGCTCAAACATGGAGCCTTACCTTGAGAGTGTTAAGAGAATTGAACCCATGACCTCTCAATACTAAATGTGTTTTAACAATGGGGAATTGATCATTTGAGATAAGCGTTGAGGTTTTTTCTTCAATGTGATTCATGTTTTCTTCAATGTGATTCATAGACCTGAGAGAATGGTGACAAATATATCCATGGAATATTTGTACTAGGTAGATCCACTTGAAAGGATCACTTTACAGTGACTCAATGAAAAAATTGAATGTGTTACCTCTCAATAGAAAAGGTTCTTTAACGATGTGGAGTCGACTAACGTGTACTACTAATATTAATATTATTACTAATATTATTATTACTAAATAAAATTTAAGTAATAATAATAACAGTAAACTAATATTTATGGAATAGCATTAATATTAATCATAGTGTTAGTAATATCAATATTAATAATGTTAAATTTATAGTAATACATTAAGTATAACATGAATACACTATTAATATCATTATATAATAATATTATTATATGTAGCTACTGATGTTATTATAATGTTAGTATTGATGTCATTGTCATTATTAATATTAATATTACTAACAACATAATGAAATTAATATAAATAATGTTAAAAACATAATATCAAAATTAATACCAATATCATTAATATTAATAATAATATCATTAATAACATCATTGATAAGATTAGCAATATTAGATTATTAACATGAATACATTAACTATAACATATATATACACTATTAATATAATTATATAATACTATTAGTATATGTAACAAATCATCTTATTATAATATAATGTTATTATTAACATCCATGTTATTACCAATATTAATGTTATTAATAATATTTATGTAATAATATTAATATTAACAACAATAACAATAATAATAACACATAATAATTTGACATAACAATGTGACAAACAAACCTAATGCATGTAGTAATGAACATTCCCGTACATAATTGTGATACATCACATTGTGATGAGCATATCATCACATTGGATTTAAACATAACCCTCATCCCTCCACTGACATGACATTGTAGTGCAATCCAATAAACTCAATGTCACTATTTTACAGTCATCTCCCAGTAGTACAATGTGATTGGCATAACCTAATGCCACATTATGACAAAAAAAATTAAATGATGTGATAGTTTCGATGAATAATAAATGTTGTTGAAATGTGACAAATGAAAAATGGCATTGCAATATGATGAAAAATAAATGCCATTGCAATGGAATTTATTATATCCACCATCATAATGTGATGAATAATAAATTCCATCACAATGTGATGAAAAATAAATGTCTTTACAATGTGACAAAAATAAACATCATTATAATGTATTAAACAACTTACGGCATCTACATAGTATTATGGGTTGACTGTGGTTGGTACACATTAATATATTCTTCATTATTAAACATGGTCAAACATGGTTGCAAAATCTCAATGTAATAATTTTCAATCATGGTCGTAATGATAAACGATTGTGACATGCTTGACCATAGTCAAATTCATCAAATAAACAACATAGTCAGCTATAATCATCATATTTAACACAATTAAATATAGTCAACATATCCAACATAGAAATCATGACCAACAATAATCACCAATAGATAACTTGGTCAAATTTAATTAATCATATTCAACCATGCTTGAAACAACTCAATAATGCGTAACCATGGTTACCATAGTCAACCTTGGCCACCATGGTCATCCATGGGCATCCATGGTTAACCACTTTCTCAAGCATAGTCAACATGCTTAACCATATTCATTGATTACTCAATGTGGTTAACCATGGTCAACCATGCTCCTATAATAACGTCCATGGTCAAGCAACATGGCCGTGATGAAGCATGGATAAGAAGTTCAATGATGCTCAATAAAACCAATTCAATAATGGCCAATCATGGCTAACATGGTCATTAATGGTCAACCATATTTAACTATAATCAATCATTGTCAATCCATGTCACTAGTGGCCTACCATGGTCACCAATGGTAAACTTATTAACCCTTCGTCAATTGTAGCCAACCCTCATCAAACTTGTCAGCCACAATTAGTCATCATCAAACATTATCAACCATGGTTGAACCTCTTCAACCATCATCGATCATGGTCAACCATAGTCAACAATAGTCAACCTTAGTCAACCTAAGTCAACCATATGTTAACCATAGTTAGCCTCAGTTAATAATAGTCAACCAATGAAAACAATATTATGGTTTCTTATGGTTGATGTTTGTTTACCATGAGTGAGAGCTCTCTATAGCGAGAATAGAGTTTTTGAGAAGCATAGAGTTTAGTCTGAACGAACACGTTAAATTTGTTTTCATTGCAATGCAAATCAAATGATATTACTATTGGGTGTGTGTTATATTCTTTCCACGCATCATGGGGTTCAGGCCCAATAATATTATCCAGACCTACTAATAGTTAGGCAGACGCAAGGATTGGGGGGAGGACCCAAAGACGGTGGGCAGACCTACCCATGGTTTTGTGCATGGTTTTTCACACATGGTTTTTGGGCACAGTGGTTTTTTCGCATGGTATTTGTAGATATGGTCGAGGAACTATGATTATGTTCTAATCGAAGGTTAGTGGATTGGGGTTTATGAATGCTTCAACGTGTATATGTATGTATTGTAAAATTGAAGGGAATATAATGAAAAATCAAATTGGTATTCCTAGTTTTGGGATGTAGGGGGAAATCTCTGTGTATATTTGTTTTATGTTGCCGTTATTTTGTATTTTTTCTAGTTTAGGAATTTGTTTGTAGGTAATTTATGTACAGGGTTAAAAACTTCAATTACAAAGTGATGAATAATAAATATCATCCAAAAGTGATGAATATTGAATGCCATTGCAGTATGATGAACAATAAACACCATAACAATGTGATTAACAATAAACGTCACAATGTTACGATTTTACAATGTCACAACATCACAATGGTACAATGTTAGGATGTCACAACATCCCAATGTTATGAGCACCAAAAAATATCAAAATGCTATCAACATAAAACAAAAATGTAATGAACAATGTTAAAATGTTATAAATAATCAACATTATCACAATGTAGTCAATAATAAACATTATTGGAATGTGACCAATAATAAATATCAATAGAATGTTCCATGCAACATATGGCATACACAGTATACTATGGGTTGAGCATGGTTGATATACATTAACATAGTCCTCATTGTCAAACATGTTTAAACATGGTCAACCATAGTCAACATAGTTAAACATGGACATAAATTCTCAATTTCATAATGGCTAATCATGGTCAGTGTAAACACAGTCTATCATAATCATCATATTCAACAAATTCAACCATAATCAACATATCCAACAAGCTTATTCAACCATTCATCAAATAACTCGACAATGCTTAACTACGGTCACATAATAAAACATGGCAACTAATATTGGCAATAGTCGACCATGCTCTTACAAGCTCATCCATAGCAAAAAAGGTTGATCATGGTTAAACATGGAGAAAAGTTCAACCATAGTCAATTAGCTCAACAATAGTCAATCATGTTTAACATGATCATTACTAGTCGACCATACTTGACCATAATTGGTCATTGCCAATCCTTATCACCAATGGCCAACCATGTTTTTGTATCGTAAATTCCCATTAACCTTTGGTCAAAAATGGTCAATATTAATCAACCTTGTCAGTTCTGGTCAACTATCATCAACCATTTTGGACTCTCTTTAACCATAATTAAGCATGGTCATCTCAGTCAACAATAGTCAACCTTAATCAACCATCCTCAACCATATGTTGACCATACTTAACCATAGTAATCAACCACATTCAACCTTAGTTAGCAACAATCAACCATCATAAACCATAGATAACTTATGAAACCATGGTCAGTCATGTAAAATATGTTGAAGCCATTTTCAATAATGGTCTCCATGGTCAATATCGTTAATAACGGTCACCCATGGGCCAACATGGTTGAACATGGTTAACCATAGTCAACATGTTTCACCATATTTAATCATTGTTCACCATAGTCATATACAATAAACATTGACAACCTTGATTATCCATGTACACCAACAGTCAATGATTTGTTGACCATATTCAACAATGTTTCACCAACTCAACTATGGGAAAACATGGTTAAACAAACTCAATTATCCTCATACATTGTTAAACATTATCCTTAATTATCACCTATGTTCAACCATACACGACCTTAATAACTCATACTCAACCATGGTCACCATAATAAACAATGGTGATCGTTGGTTAAACGTGATCAACCATTATCAACCTAGAACAACCCATGCTCTACCCACTCGTGATGGTTAATGATGGTCAACCATGGTTAAAATGGTTAAATATGGTCAACATAAGCAACCATAATTAATCATAAAAAAAATTCAACCATCACCAAATATGTCAAACCATTATCATCATGCCCAACCATTGTCAACCATCATCAAATATTATCAATCATGGACAACCATGGTCAAAATTTTCAAGCTATGTTACCATAGTTGACCATGGTAAAGCATGGTAAACCATGGTGGAAAATGGTTAGCTGAGGTCAAACATGGGAAACCAACATCAACCATACCAACCATAATCAACCAAGGTGAACTATAATCATACCTCTTTATCCTTCATCAACCATTAAAATCATAACCAACCATAATCAACCAAGGTGAACTATAATCATACCTCTTTATCCTTCATCAACCATTAAAATCATAACCAACCATAATCGACCAAGGTCAACCTTGATCCACCATGGGTTAATGAGGTTGACCATTGTACCTCCATCAACATTGGGCCATGTTAATCAAAAATGGTCAACCCTCTTCATCTAGTGGTGAAACCATTTTTGTAACATTCATGTAACATCAAATAGATCGACATTAATGTAACAATATAATAATTTACAACATTAATGTAACATTGTTATATTAATGTAACATAAATACATTGTTATATTTATGGGTGACCATGGTCAAACTTAGTCAATCATGTAAATCCAAGGTAAAATTTCTTCATCCTTAGTTAACCATGGAAAAAAAGGTCAACCATATTCTTCTCCTTAATCTTTTGTTAACCATGGTAATCATTGTCAATTGTGATCATGTAAGGTCAACAGTTTTAATCATTATCAATCGTGGTCAAGTGAAGTTAGCTATGGTAATCACTATCAATCGTGTTCAAATGAGGTCAGTCATGGTAATCATTATTAATTATGTTCCACTAAGGTGAACCATGGTCTACCTTGACCAACAATGGTGAACCCGCTTCAACCATGGTCAACCCCATCAACCCACTTCAACCATTAATGTAACCATTTTGTAACATTTATGTAAGATCAACCATAGTCAATTATCGTTGACCATGGTTAACTGTGGTCGACAATAGTAAATCAAGGTCAACCATAATTTGTCATCGTAATCATTGGTCTATCATGCTAATCATTATCAATAATGGTAAAGTGAGGTCAACCATGTTTTTCCTTGACCAATAATTGTTAACCCTTTTCAACCATCATCAACCTTGTTAACCATAGTCAACCTTGTCTACCAAATTTAACCATTAGTGCAACCATTTCTATAACATTAATGTAACATTAGCATTATAATTAATGTAAGACCAACCATTGTCCATGTTGGTTAACAATGTTCAACCATGATGAATATTTGTGTAACATTAATGTAACAATGTAACAATCGTCAACATTAATGTAACATTGTTAGATTGTTGTAATAATAATACATTGTTACGTTAATGGTTGACAATGGTCAACACTCTTCAACCATGGTCACGAAATCCACCCTACACACATTGATTGTCAACTAGGCATTTTCCACCTTTTATATGTCAATTGACATATGAAAATGACATTGATTGGTGTATATAAACCACATTTACTAATGTATAAATGGGATTGTGCTACTTAAAAGTAAAAAATTACGTTACTTTCTAATAAGAGGGAGATGTGTAGTCCATTCAATTCTTAATATAAAATTGATATATGACATTTAAAAAATATTAATAATAAAAAATTCAATGTGATTCATAAATAAATATTTCACTATCAAAGTTAAGTAATATTGACTTGTATTTAACATTATAGTCATAATAACAAAACATTTTAATATGGACAATGTAGACCACAAATAAAACATTTCAATGTTAACTGTGCATATATGTATATCATATATAAAGTAATTAAAAATAACAATTTCTTCTAATTAAGACATTTTAAGTAGTGTCACTATTTTACATTTTGGCCATTTTCAGGTATATTTTTGAATTGGTTTTGTTAGAAATCTAGAAAAGATTTGTTGAAATTGCAAGTTTAAGTGGTGTTGTCTCCCACAAAAATTTTCAAGACCTTATATCCACTAATACATTCAAAAATATAATTTAAGCAATGAAAAATTACACATGGTGTGTGTTTACACACACAACCAATATAGAACCATCTTAATTACACATTTATCATTAAATTAAATTTAATGTGTAAACATTTTTTAATTTCTTTTAATTTTTTTTAAATTTTATATCAAAAATAAAATTGATTCTAATAAATTCATAATTAAAATAATTATATACCATTAATAATAATTATTAATTATACTGGATTGCCTTTAGTACTATGACACCATTCACCATTCAAAATCACATGAAAAATGCTAAAAGAGGTGTTCGAATTATCAATTTTAAGTAATATGACACCATTCAAAATCACTTGGAAAATGCTAAAGAGGTGTTCGAATTATCAATTTTAAGTTCTAAATGTTTTACTCCAGACACTCAGATTATGCTTATTATTAATCCCTAGTCCAAAAATAGAGAATTAAGTAACAGGTTTTTAATTTTATAATTTTTCAATACATAGTTTAATATATTTTAACATAAATATTTAATGTTATATTCTATTTGATATAATTTTTACATGTATGAGATGTTTACTGTTAGTCTTGTTTTCTCTGATGTTGTATTTTTTAAGCGTCAAATGGATTAAGTTAAGTTTTTATCTACTTATCTAAATATTTGTAATTATTTTTCAGCTTTTTTTTATTATTATAAATAAAACACATCTTTAAATATATTTTTCAAGATATTCTTATACTTTTATTCTACATATCAAAAACTACAAAAGCCATTTGATATTAGCCCACCAAGTTCCCACATCTTCCTATACCCGTTATTGTCTATTTTAACTTATTGTTACCCTCTATGATCTTGGGTAACTTGTAGGGAAAGGCTAATAGATGTGTCTATTTTTAGACTTGTCCGTGACTTCTTTTTTCAAAAGAAGAAAACAATATTTCATAGGAAATTAAAAATACAATTTCTTGGGTGCATAACAACTTACTTAATAATTTAAAAAATAAGGTTACGAAATTTTTTTTTTTGGTATATCTTAGATCTTAAACATATTGTGAAACATAAACTAAATCTTACTTGAATACTATCAAATAATTTAATGGACAAAAAAAACAATACATTATTATTAGACATCTTTGAGATAGAAACCAACCCAACATCTAATAGCAAAACTTCCTTAGATAACATCTCCTCCACACTATTATTTTTAGTGAATGTATGAAAAACTTGTAAATCATCATATTGCTTTGGATATTGCTCTCCCTGATTTTCCTTTGAATTCTAAAGTCAACTCTTCCATTGATCCACTCCATAAGGATATTTGAATCCCCATGCAAACTGTTTGTAAGTACTTCCAGAGAACCATGATCATGGCACACCACATAGCAAGGCATGGCACACCACATAGCAAGGAGTTCAGCTGTAAATTTTGTACCTTTAACAATACCTAGTTTTCATTTAATCATCAGATTATGAGAGAAAAAATGACGCAAACATCAAACATTAGTGTAACAAGCTCCATCAAAAAAATAAGACAATTTTGCATTATGACCAATAACTTCAAAGAAAACAACAAAAGCTTCAAACAGAGAGTCTCTTGCCCATGACCTATACTAATAAAACACACAATTTGGTTCTTGTTACTGTGCCAAGGTTTAACCAAGCAAATTGTCCCAGCTATCGTATTCTAATGTCATGTCAAGAAAAAGGCATGGCTTTCCTACCGACAGTGTAAGCTAGCAACAACCAATTTTGAGCGAGCCCGTGCGAACTCCATTTTAGTTTTAGTATTCGGCACCTTTATTTATTTTTACAACAATCTGTGAACCCTCCCAAAGATGAACATAGTATTGCAAAAGCCACATTCTCCGAGATTATTGTCATAACTGAAATTGTTTGGATACGTAACTTTTTTATTGCGAAAAATTTCCCAATAATGCCTTTCTTCTCCGCTGTCTCGTGTTCTTTCTGGATGTTGGATAGTGAACAAGAAAATCTGAAGAATGTTATTTCATTTTCGAGCCATAATTCATCACCTCTGGTAAGAACCATGGAAAGTAAGAACTTTTCTTCTTGCATGGAGCTAATATTTGAGAACTCCCATGTCATGGAGGACCTGGTAGCCCCACCGGTCAGCAAAATAAATTTTATGCGATAACTTCGTTTGGGCTGGGAAATATGGCTCACTTCAATCTATCCCATTTACGAACATGCATACAAATACCCTGAAAGTAAGGATAATTTGGTGAAGACTTGTTGATCTGAGTACTATCACGTGGTGGTGTAATATCTCCTGGCATATTGACCGCTCTTGGGGCTTCAACAGGAGGTCTAGCAACCACGCGAACAATTCAACATACAATCCGACATAAAGTCTATTGAATATCAAAGACAGATCTTAGCGTGAAGCATGAATGCTCTATTAAAGTAGGTGTGCAGATGATTGTGTAGAATAATTTGCATGGGAGACAAGCATCATTTTATGAGATGAGAGATCCCTTATGAAACTTAGGTGGCATGTTATGATAAACCCTACAATGAAAAATACAGATTGAAAGATATTTGGATGTAGATGAAGTTATTAGAACAGAGACCTGCATAGTAATGCACAGGAGAAGGAATGACTGTCAATGGACCCTACAAGAGGTGGTGGTGGCTAAATCCATTGAAAGCATAACATCTTTGACCTAGCAGGTGCAGTGGCCAAAATGTATAGAGGTTTCAATTTATTTTTGTAGTTACCATATAAGTTGCATGGAACACTATTGTTTTGGGGGTCATAAATCGATATCTAATGATTGTTTTTTGTGACATGAATATTTTTTGATCATTTTTTTATTGTAAAAGAGCCAGTGTGGAAGGAGTTTCACTGTGATGGAAAGTGTTACCATCGCTACAAAGGGAGAGTGCTACCCAAGAAACATTACTTTTGTGCTATTATTTATAGTTCCGTTGGATGGAGTTGTAGACCAAGGTAGAGGTCCCCAACTAGATGTAATTGATCCTAGAAAATTCACTCAAATAGAGGAGAAGAATCAATTTTGGATTAACATTTGTATGAGGAAAAGTGGTTGTTTTCCATAATCAATAGAGTTAATCTTTGGTGAGATAAATCTGCAGAGAAAGACTAAGTAGCAATAGAGAGCCATCATACCCATCTGTAGTTACTATTTGTATTAATCATTGGATACGAGAGGAGCCCCTATTAGTAAAGGCATTGTGGACATTATTGCATGTTAAATAGAAGCCACCCATCGTGGAGTGGAATAAAAACCACTATGTGAATAGAGGAAGGACAGTGGAAGGTGCACTGAGGATCACTATTATTTCTAGTAGAGAAATCAACCAAAAGAGGAAAGTTTCTAGCCCTATGAATGTAGATCCATCACTCTACTTGAGGTCATCCCATAAAGAAGTTATCTATTTTAGTGTTGTAGGTGAATGTGTGTCTTCATGTTGGTATACAACTCCAAGCTCATGGGCCTTTAGTTTGCGTTCCCCACCTTGCAAACATTTTCTTAACATCATTGTAGCTAAAGCCAAGGCATTGAAGGATGGACTGTTGATGGAAAATGAGGAAACAAAAGAAGCACTATGTATGTATTCTATTGGTTTTTAGTGCACCCCCAATAGTGGGAACATGGCATGTCATGAGTGGTTTTGGTTTCTCTCTTTCCTGTATATTGTTAAGTTTACTGCAAGTGATAATAAAGAGGCTAATGTAAATATTGCTGAGAAATTAGTTAATAGACTTTATAATTGGGATAGAAAATTGATGGCTTATTAGGAAAGGTTAAAAGTGATTCATGGTGATGAAGAAGAGTTGGATTGACTATGTGGAGCTGGAAAGTATAAATGGTGTTGGAAATCTAGATCAGGATATGGCTCAACAAAGCTAGATATGTACCAAGAGAGTAGTTATATGGATGAGAAAATGGAGATGGAGTCAATTGTTTGAGGAGAATGAAGGAGCCAACATGTGATGAGAGACACAATGGTGTGTGAACACCCTAAGGGTTTTGGTCCAAGGCAAGTGTATTTCCATAGGAAGTTGTAAGACTTTTTTTTTAAGCATACATGTTGCAAAGGAACATAGATTATTGTAAGACCTTATGACTTTAATAAGAAATACATCTAGTGCAATGGTGCATGGAGTCATCAAGTGATGGAATGGACCACCTGGAT
The DNA here is from genome assembly GCA_000404065.3 of Pinus taeda. Taxonomy (NCBI): domain Eukaryota; kingdom Viridiplantae; phylum Streptophyta; class Pinopsida; order Pinales; family Pinaceae; genus Pinus; species Pinus taeda. Next base: position 145,473 of record APFE030211974.1, on the reverse strand, counting down.
AGGTACTAGGGTGGTAGGTGTACTGGTATTCTAGCTTGATGGGGGAAATGTGAGATCCCAAGTGAGATGGTTGATGAATGATTAGGACTAGGTTAATATTTTGAGTCTAGTTTAAGGGGGGTATTGTTTGGGTGGTTCAAGTAAACTTGACTCAATCAAATTCCCAGAGGTTTTTGAGCTCTAGGTTTATGAGAACTCGTGGTTTTTTCCATCATATTCATGTGAAATATAACTTATTTAATGATAGAAAGACTCCAAACAATTTTTCCCTGGTGACCAATGGTTTCCCAAAAATGGTATATTTAGATACCACCACTTATCTCGATGCTTGATTATCCTAACAACAATAGTCTTCATAACTATCATTTGGTTTTATTAACCAACATCAACAGAGTAACCGTAACAAATTATTTACTTAGATAAATCGTGTTTTATAGTTTCTTTTATTTATTTTTTTGTTTTTGATACTCTAACAATCTCCACCTTGACAACAATTTCTAGGTAATTTGACCTTGCCAAAGTCCTTTCATCACCTTTTCTGTAAACCAAGACAAGGAAAACACAACCACAACTTCTCTAATAAGAGGCTTCATAAACATGTTTGTATATTTTTCTTGAGTGTGAACCTTTTAAAGATATATTCCACCTCTATTAATGACATATCTTACAGAATGATACTTTATATCAATGTGTTTATTCTTACAATGATAAATTAGAATTGTAGCCAAATGTATAACACTTTGACTATCACAAAATATAATTACATAGTTATTTATCGACAAGACTCTTCAACCAATTTTTCTCTTGGCAAGCATGAGAAATAACAGTATACTCTTCCTCTTAGTGTATAAATCAATTATTTCTTATATATTTCACATCCAATTAATAGCTCCTCCTGGAAGAGTAAAAATATAACTCAAAGCAACCTCCTTTTGTCAAAATCACTAGAAAAATCTAAATCAACATAGTCACAAACACAATCGTTACAATCATTATAGGTGATGCAATAATCACTAGTTCCTGTAAGTTACCTTAGCACACATTTCCTTGCATTCCAATGTTCTCTTCCTAGATTTTCCATGTGCCTACTGACAACACCCACTACATATGAAATACCCTGTCTTGTACATACCATTGCCTACATTAGACTTCCTACTACATTAGGATAAGGTACACAAGACATTTAATCATTTTCTTCCTTAATACTAGGAAATAAACCTAAATAGAACTTGAAATGGAAATCAAAATGGATATTGATAGGTTTCACATATTCATCCTATTTTTCACAAGTTCATTTTCAACATACATTTGTTGTGAAAAACTTGGCTTCTATCTTGGTGTATTTTAAGGTGCATATTTATTTTGCTGCTCCTACATCCTATATGCCAAAGGTCCTAGCAATTATCTAGGTGGATATTGGTGGCCACCTACCTATGGATCCCCATAATTGTTTTCTATTAGTTTCTTACTTTTTAGCATAGTTTTATATTTCACCAATTTTCTATTTTTGGCAACTTTTCGAGTACTGTTGTGCTGTACAACAACCCCCCATTTCTTAAAATTTTTCTTTCTAACTATAATATGAAATGGGTCCCTTTTAAACATAGATGTGTGAACAAATTAGTATCAACTCATCATTAGAAAATTATTCATCAAATTTCCAATGGAAATGTTATATTATAAACCTTTTGAACTATAATGAAATCGGTCTTATGAATAAATATAAAATTCTTTATTTTTGCGATAAAGCGATCGCAAGATTGCATATCGCAACAATAAAGAAAAATAATGCATGCACCCATTGACTTACTCCGATCCGAAAAGCGAAAAACTATCGGATATCGGGAAAGGCGAATAGCAAGTATAATGAAAGACCCTCCCCTATTTCTCCAATGCGATATCGCTATCGGCAATCGGAGGATGTAGCGCAGCGCATGTTTATGACACCTTTAAATCTCCCGATGCGATAAGGTATATTGCCATCAGTGATCGGCGATTTTGAAATCACATAAGTAATATGACCCGAGCCCATCCCCGATTGCAATATATTAAGGCACGAGTTTCAAAACATATTTAAAAAAAGGCTTGCATGCATTATTTTGGATTATTGTTAAAGCCTTCCCATTCACGTTACCAATCACCGATTGTGATTTACTTATGATTATCTGCCAAAAATCCAAGCCACACTTAAATCAATCATTTGGCATATAAACGATATGATGGATATTTAAAACTCCTTTACCATGATTGACAGGTTAAGCAGCCAATTAATGAAGTAGTTATGTCGAGATCTTCCCTGAGATTGTATCTGCGGCAGCATCACTATAATATTTCATTATTCACTAATTGATATAATTCTTTCGTATTGGCTCATACTACCTATTCTCTGTATCATGCTGGTTTCATTCCTTGTGTAGAACTCTGCCGAAAGAACAAATTCAAACCAAAATTGGAAAGGAATCGAAGAGATCCGTGGCAGCAGCAGCTCCCGCAGTAACAGTGCAGCCCACCAGTGATCTAGGACCAAGCAAAAAGGGTTTGATTTCAGACACTACGTGTCTTGGCCTTGGAAACACAAGTTGGCAAAGCATCTACAATTTAATTGAAGCAGAGGAGCCTGAGGCAGTACCAATACAACCTATCGCAGATTCAACCAGAAAATCAGAAGCTTCCCTTAAAGATTTAGCTGATTCATATTTGCACAGAATAGCAGCACGTGAGAAAATTCTTCCATACACTGATGTAGTGCGATGGGCAGTAGAAGAGATCCCAGTTTTAAATAGAACATTTTGCACAGTTGATGGAAGGATTTTTGGCTCATTTCAGCCTGATGACTTAATGAAAATGTATCACTTGCCCGAACCTCAAAAGAAATACAATAAAGCATTTCTTGAAAATTTCACAAACAAGAATGATACTGAATCGGCCCCAATTCGAGAGTGGAGATAGAACCCCGCAAGTCACAAACATGAATCCTCAGGTAAGTACTCTGTAGATTCATTATGTTCTCCTTACTGTTATGCCGGGGCAATGATGTGTAGAATTTGGGGATTGCATGATTCTGCAAAGTTCACTATTGAAATGGTTCCTTTAATGGAAGCAGCGGTTAACATTGAAGTAATGGATTGGGCAAACATATTGTCAGATAAATTAGCCACTGCAATTCTTGAATTTAGAGCAAAAACTCGTGTAAGCGACAAGACTATTCCTCATCTTTATTATAGTGCTTATATTATGGATACTCTTTGCTTCAATTCTGAATTTCCTATACTTGGGTGGAGATGGACTTCACAAGACCCCATACCAATCCACATTTATCATCAAAAGTTATGGAAGGTGCACTATAAGGATCACTTGTACCAAATCTGTAATGGTTTCATGTTACCTATCTATTATGCCATTTTTTATAAGCTTGCCCCAAAGATTTCCACAGAAGCAAAGGTTGAACTAACCGTTGTAGGAAATTGGTTTGGGAAAGACAAGTTCACATACATAAGGGTTTTTGGTAGCCTTGCAAGACCTCATGTCCTTCCTCTATATGTACCTGACAAGCTGTTAGCCCGAGAATTGGCCTACCAAATAACAACAACAGGAACATTCAAGACTCTTAGGAATTCTAAAAAGCAGGCTTGGCCTACTTTTCCTTTGAGTGCGGTGTTTATACTCTACACGAATACAAACATGCGGAGAACCAGGAAGAAAAAATAAACATGCTCAATCTTGCAACAATTCCTAACAGGCAATTCGATCCAAGGAAAGTTGCCTATACTGTGCTTGAACAAGCAAAAATTACAAGGTTTGATCATGAAAAAGATGAATTTGATAACTTGTTTGCTTCAGCAGAATCATTATTCCAGGTACAAACGCTGGCCAAAATGAGATATAACGATGAAAGGCTAGTAGAGTTGAATAGGCTCAGAGAACAGAGGTTGCAATCTCTACCTCTGGACTTATTAGCTACTACCCCAGCAACCCAGTTAAGCGAGCCTGAACAACAAATTATTGATAAACCTCCTGCTATAGAGATGATTCTCGAAAGAGTAAAAGAACTAGAGCAAGAGAAAGAATAGAAAAAAGAACAGGACAAGGGCAGTGAAAACATCAATATGGATACTCAGATTGATCCCAAGATCCTCCAAGAATGGCAACAATTTGACTCTATTATAAGCAATTTGGAAGGTTCAGAAGATACTAGCACACCCAAAGTAACAGTCAGACAAGATACAACGTCAACAATGGTTCCAATTGAAGGAACCAACAACCTACCCACCAGCACAGATGTAGAAATAATTCCAAAAGATCCATTTGATCAAATTATTTTGTAGATAGAAGACATACCTCCATTAGATGTCTTTTACAGTCCCAAACACAGGGTTGTAGTGAAAAGAAAGAGGAAAAGGAGAAGACTTGATCAATCTTCCCTGTTTCCAACACAAACAAAGACAGCTAATGTAGTGTGGAAAGAAGAGTTTAACCCTTCCGATGACCTTACAAAACTTTCTCAGTATGTCGGAGCTTATTCGGCAGCCACTATGGATAAAGCCTTGGAAGTAAGAAATCTACTTAAGGAAAGAGACCAAACAATTGTTTCATTGCAGTTACAAGTGTCTGAAAGACAACAGAAAATTGAATAGTTAGAACAAAAACTATCAACACAGCAGCAGATAAACAATCAATTAAATAAGCAATTGCTAGAGGAGAAACTGAGGATAGACTCAAGCGGAATACAAAAACAAAAGGAATTATTCGAAGCATTGGCCAGGAAAAAGACAACGAATGAACAAATGATGAAAACGAAAGACGAGAAAATTGCTCAGCTGTCACATCAAGTAGAAAAGTTCAAGAGTCTTCCGCAACCAGCAGATTTCAAGTTCGAAGCTCTCCAGATCAACAAAGCATTGGTTACACAACTAAAACTGCTATGTCATAACATTTCTCTGGTTGAGCCCCTTTGTGAGATTACTGCATCAATAGTTGACAAGTCAGTCGATGCTAGGCAGGATTTGGAACAGGTCGATGAGAATCTAACCAAATTCCTTGCTTGGCAAGACACCAGCGAAGGGCAAGCCACGAATCTGCCTAAAATTTTAGAGTCACACAAAGAGATCCTTTTCTTAGAATGGCAGTCACAGCTAATGAAAGGAGAGAGGGAAATCTCAAGATGAAGATTATCTACCAGTAATTTAATTGAGTTAATCAATAACACTCTTTATCTGTCTAACATGATTTCGTAGTGCACTCCAGGTAAATTTTTGTCAGCCAAAGCATTGGAACAAGCATGCAATCAAGAATTGGAGAAGAATGGAAGATTAGTTGTCGGCATCCAAAGTTTAACTTGGGATACCTTCTGGTTTTTCTTAGTAAACCCATACAATCAAAGGGCCGCCCTCAAATGTTTAACCGATGCGATCGATTGTATCATTCCCGAAATCCATGATGCCACATACTCAGCTCAACTACATTCTCATCTCACTTGTCCTCTAGAATTGGAACTGATGCTTGCAATTTGCCAGCTCAAATCAAAAGGAGATCATCTGAAACAATGAATCATGCTGCCGACTGCAAACAAGCTTATGTTGAGAAGATACTTATGATTTAGTTGTACCAATTAATAGCATTTTATTTTTGTAATTGGTTAGCCTAATTAGTATTTATAGGCCCTTTCATGCATTTATAAAGGGTCCTCAGTTTTTTTATAAACTCAAATTTGGAAGTCACACTATTGTACTTCTGGTATAACTTTTTTTATAAAGACTGGGCCAGTATTCCGAATTTTCACAAAGAAAGCTTTTATGGGATGTGCACTATTGCCTTGATGTGAAAGTGTTTCTATGTTGGAAGAAGGAATTTGAATGCAATTAATATCGGGAGCGATCCAAATAACATATGGTACTATTATCTATGCTCTTGTTTCATTCTTTCATGTGAATCGTCATTTGTTTAATCTTGCTATCATTGGATATATGTATGTGTTTTTTAACAACAATCCTTATATTTTTCACTATTGAATGTTTAAGGAGTGTTATTCTTTTAATCATATCTGTGTCAGTGATATATAAAGAATAGTGTAATAATGTTTTAATGATTACTTTGTTCAACTACTTGAACAAAGTAATTATCATATGAATAAATATCTTTGTTTACCAATACAGTCATCTATATGCCTGTTTGTGAATAAAGATAACCAAACATTACACTAAAATAGAAATTTCCTAGGATAGGATAGTTGTTCATATTTTTACTTTTTAGATTAAATCATTCACCCATTATCATTATATTAGAGAACCACCCATTTGTCCATCCCCTTTTATCCATCATTGGGAAACTGGTCCCATTATTTCCAGTCGGAGCCACCACACCAAACGGAAAAGGAGTTTCCTTTAAGGTCCGGACCGGGTGGTTTTCCCCGATGTTGTTGCAGCGATTTTCGAAGCATCAACATTTTTGGCGCTAGAAGGAGGGCATGAACTATGAATGGTGAGAAAACCAAAAGCTATAGCCCATTCTGAGAGTAAATCTCCCTCCACCTCACCTCGGACCTCCCGTTTGCATTCTAAAACACTAGTATTCAAATGAGAAGAAGAGGAGTCAACTACCACTACTCAATTCCACCATACTTCAGATTGATTAAGTCTTGAGTCCCCTAAAGTGAAGCCTCTCATTCAAAAACTTCAAGGATTTTCGATAACACCACGGAAATCTGAAGTGTCTCAAGGCAGTAAGACTTCGCAATTCAACCTACCTCACCCTCTCACCAGACTTCAAAGTGGAAAGCTTGGTATTGAACCTACTGAGTTGCCTTTACCCAAAAGGAAAAGGGCTAAAAAAAACACTGAAGGATCAGACAGTGAGACTTTCTCATCATCATCCTCCATTTCATCTTCCCTAGTGTGAAGTCAACCATCCACTCCTCCATTACACATTTTTGTTCAGCAGGGATCAACAACTTCAACATCCCAACCTATTCAATCCTCAATATCAACTCCTCCCCAAACATCTACAATTTCATCAACAATATCATTTGTTATTAGTTCTACGATGGCTCAGAATCCATGGAATAGTCCTGGTGCGGTCACTCTGCCTGCACCATTACACCCATTGCCAGATTCTCCTGAAAAATGGTTTCCAAAATTTAATCCAGATGCCGGAACACAAGATGAAGAACATATTATCAATTTCATGTTATCAGTTAATTTAAAAGGAGTGACAAAGGAAGATGTTGTCGTTAGGCTTTTCCCTTATACTTTATAAGGATCCGCTGGGTCTTGGTATTTTTCCTTGCCCTTTGGATCCATTACCAGTTGGAACATTTTTCAAGAACATTTTCTAACTAAGTATGGCGATGATAGATCTTTAGCAACATTAATCAACGATCTCTCGAATCTGAGGATAGAATCTAAAGAACCTATCAAGGAATCAACTCGTGATTCAATAAACTCTTGAATAAGATTCCAAACACCTCCAAACCAAGTGAGCAAATCAGAAGCAAATGGTATATAACAACCCTACCTTCAAATATAGCCATTTTTGTAGATAGAGCTGCAAAACCAACTTTAGCTGAAAACATGAAAGAGGCATTTGTTGTAGAGAAATGCATTATTGCTTTAGAAAAGAAATTTGCTCTTGAAGATAGAAAATCCAGAAAGGTTTATTTTAAAGATGATTCAAATAAGAAAACCCCTAAAGATCCATATGATATGGAGGGTCTACAAAAGGTCCTCAAGACTATGTCAAATGAAATGGTTGAAATCAAAAAGCAAGTAGTTGAAACTTCAACAAAGAGGTCATTTAGAAATTTTAAGAAACCTGAATCAAAACCACCAAATGCTATATCTAATGCAAACTCAAATCCTGAAGAGGAAGAAGAAGATGAAATAGTCTTGCCATATGAGGAACCTAAAGAAGGGGAGATTGTCGAATGCCATGGGATGTGGGACTTCATTTTACCTAAATCCGATATAGAAAATGAACAAGAAGCTTTCCCTGTGACTACCAGGAGTAAAGGCACTCCTGAACCTGTCCAGGAAACTTCGAAGAAAAGGAATGCAGGTACCACTATTATTAAAGAAAAGGTTCCCACAAAGAAATCTGTGACAATACCATCCCAAAATCAGCCATCATCTTCAAATATACCTTGAACATCTAAGACGTTGGTAGTGTCAGATTCAATGGATTACAATATTATGGATGATATGAAGAAGACAAATGCAAACATTACTATGGTTGAACTTAGTAAACTCAAACATCAGCAGAAATTACTTCTTAAGGAACTAAATGTCGTCCCTTCTTCACCTCTTCCTAATGTTGTATTGTCTAAAGCTGCAAATGATTCAGGTCAACCACCTCCTGGTAGAGTGGAAGCTACTGATGCAGTTTTAATTGGAGACAGATCAAATTCTCATACTCCCCCTTTTCGCTTGACCTATGAGATCTATGATAGAAATCTACACAACTGTTTGATTGACTCAGGGGCATCCTCTAACATAATGCCAGCTTTAGTTTGTTCCAAACTGAACATTGAACCCCAAAAGTATGCAATTCATATTCTACAGTTGGATAGAACTAAGGTTAAGGTTTTAGGGGAAATCAACTCCGTAACTATCAGGTTATCAACTGATCCATGAGTGGTTCAGAGAATTTATATTTTAATCGCTGATATCCCTAAATTTTATGGTTTAATTTTGAGTAGAGACTGGTCTGAAAAACTCCACGGTTATGTTTCCACCGATTGGTCCCATATGTGGCTACCTTATAAAGGAAAGCCAAATTAGGTCAAAATCAATCGGGAGAAACATATGACCCATACTGTCACTGAATTTAAATAGGAAAATCAACCAATAGCATTCAATAACAATTTTTGGGGAATTACTCATCCGAATCATTCTTTGGCAATTTCACTGCCCAACCATCTCCTTTCTCAGTTAATAATTTCACATTTCAAATTGAAATTTTTTTACAAATCGATAGATCAAGATGTGTGAGTATTGCTGAGGAAACTGTAAATAAAATTGTTGATAATTCTTTGTTTTGGTCACTATACTTTGATGGGTCTAAATCTAGTGAAGGAGCAGGAGTAGGGTGTATTTTAGTCAGCCCTGAGGGAGAAAAAACCATGTTATCATGTAGATTGGAATTTGAATGCACAAATAATATGGCTGAATATGAGGCCTTAGTTCAAGGATTCTACAAATCTATTGGTCTTAAAGTTCAATATTTAAAAGTGTTTGGTGATTCATAAATTGTTATAAAACAAGTTAGAAATACAATTCATTGTCTTTCTAGTCATCTCAAACACTATCAGTCCTTGGTGCAGGAACTCATATCTCAATTTTTAGCATTCAATATTTCTCCTATCCCTAGGTCCCAAAATGCAGCAGCAGACTTGCTAGCTAATTTTGCTTCCAAACTCCTTCCTTCTGAAGATTACAGCCCAGACAGATTTTTAGTAGAGTTAATTTTTAGACCATCAATTCCCGACAATGTCACCAATTGGCAAGTGTTCAATCATGACGAAGACATTTTAAATTTCTTGACTTTCGACAAGTCCTACGATGATCAAATCATTGATGAAAGTGATCATGACCTTCAAATGAAGGAAAATCAAGAAGAAAACTCAATACCAAAACTAGTGGTTAAGCTAGAAGATCCTTATGATATTAAAGACAGGTTTAAACAGGTGACCAATTGAAAGCTCCAAAGTTCCACTTTAAGATTTGAATTGATAAACCTAGGTACTGAGGAAAACCCTCAAAACATCAATTTGGGATTAGGACTTTCTTTAGAAGAAAGAACAACATTCATTAGGTTATTACAAAGAAAAAAAAATATGTCTTCACTTGGAAATATGATGATTTGGAAACATACGTTGCATCGATCATAATCATACTATTCCAATGCTTTCTGAACAAAACTAGTGCAACAGAAGTTAAAATTCATCCTAACCTAGAGAGTCAAATAAGAACTGAGCTAAACAAACTCTTGAAGGCTAAGATCATTTTCCTGTCAGACATTCAAACTGGGTGTCCAATATGGTTCCAGTTAGAAAGAAAAATGGCAACATCAGGATTTGCATAGATTTCAGAAATATTAATAAAGCAAGCCAAAAGGATAACTTTCCTTTACCTACCACGGAGTAGACACTCCATTCAGTAGCTAGTTTTGAGTTAATGTCCCTTTTAGATGGTTTTTTGGGATATAACCAGATTTTGGTCCATCCTGGTGACAAGCTTAAAACTACCTTCAGAACTAAGTGGGGAACTTACACTTACCAAAAAATGCCTTTTGGATTTATCAATGCAGGAGCTACTTTCCAAAGAGCAATGGACATAGCATTCAAAGGATTGATCAATAAATTAGTATTTGTCTATTTAGATGATATTACTGTATTTTCCAAGAAAAGGTCTAATAATTTACACGACTTAAAACAAATCTTTGAATGCTGCAGAAGGTATGGTATCTCGCTTAATCCAAAAAATTCATTTTTTTCTCTTAATCAAGGAAAGCTTTTAGGCTTCATTGTTTCAAAAGATGGTATTTATATTGATCCAGATAGAATTAAAGAGATTTCTGATATTCCATTCCCTCATAATAAAAAATCCATGCAGTCATTTTTGCATCAAATTAACTTTGTTAAACGATTTGTTCCCGATTTTTCCCAAATTATTTTAGCATTGCAAACAATGATTAAGAAAAAATCGGTGTTTAAATGGGGAACTGCAGAAAAGGAGGCATTTGATTCTATCAAACAATCAATCATTAATGCCCCTGCTTTAAGCACTCCCAATTTTTCAAGTCATTTCATACTATATACCCTCGCATCCGCCTCGTCTTATGCAGCAGTGCTGACTCAAATTAATGATCAAAACTTGGAAGCACCAATTTCATTTTACAGTTCAAATCTTCAAGGTGCTGAATTTAATTATTCGGAAGTTGAAAAACAAGCCTTTGCTGTATACAAAGCCGTTAAAAATTATAGACCCTTTCTCTTAAAATCTCACACAAAAGTTATAGTTCCTTTTTAGCAGTAAGACAATTATTAATTCAAAGCGAATTAGGAGAAAAAAGGGAAAATTGGGTCACAACATTACAAGAATATGACTTGGAAATCAAGCTAGAAAAGATTGTCAAAGGCCAAGGTTTTTGCAAGTTGTTAGCAGGAGCATCTAATATTCAAGAACCAGAAGGTACAAAAGATACTGAAGAAATCAATCAGATAAGTATCACAAATCCTGAATCACAATATGCAGATCTGATTTTCTATTTAAAAAATGGATACACACCTTCTAACCTTTCCTATAAAAACAAACGTGCCATTAGATTGAAAGAAAAAAAATTCATAATGGTAGATGATGTATTGTTAGGTGAAATTATGATTCAATTCTATTAAGATGCTTAGAAAAGCCTAAAGCGCAAAAGGTTTTGCAGGAGATACATGACGGACCAGCAAGAGGACATTTTGGAGCTGATACAACAGCTCACAAAATAATTCATGTTGGATATTATTGGCCCACCCTGTTTAGAGATACTCATGAATACGTTGGAAATGCCGAAGTTGTCAAATCTCTAGTGGAAAACAAAGAAAGTCAGCTTTCCCTTTGCAACCAGTGAACATTGAACAACCTTTTGAGCAATGGGGATTGGATATCATTGGGGAGATCACTCCACATTCATCCAAACAACATAGGTATATCCTTACTGCCACTGATTACTTTACTAAGTGGGTTGAAGCAATTCCTTTGAAGACAACAAACTTTGAAGAAATTATGGAATTCATAGATTAATTCATTATTACCAGGTTTGGTGTTCCAAACGCTCTTGTTTTTTATAATGCATCTTATTTCTTTGGAAATTCTATGTTTGAGTTTGCTATCAAAAGAGGGTTTAAATTGAAGTATTCTGCAAATTACTACCCCCAGGGTAATGGTTTAGCAAAATCCACCAATAAAAATCTTATTAAAATCATCAAACAAACTATTGAACAGAATCATAAAAACAGGCATAAATCTTTGATATTTGCACTATGGGCTGACAGAATAACACAGAAATCCTCCATAGGTACTTCTGCATTTAATCTAGTATATGGGAAGGAAGCTGCCATACCAACCAATTTAGTACTTCCATCTCTAGCTTTAGTGCAATTTATTGAAGAAAGTCCCTCATCTTTTATTCAACTAAGACATGATCAAATTTTAAAACTAGAAGAAGAAAGGGAAAAAGCTAGAATTATACATGCAAAACATCAGCAAATTATCAAGTCATATTTTGATTCACCTTCATCCAGTTCAAAGCAATTACAAGTTGGTGATCTAGTTCTGAAATGGGACAAAGCCCATGAGGATAAAGGAAAACACACTAAGTTCCAGAAAATGTGGCTCGGACCATTTCAAATCAACGAGAAGATAGGCCCTTCCACTTACATATTGCAAGATCTATCAGGTAAGAGAGATTCTCTTCCTGTTAATGGCCTTATCTTGAAAAAATTCTTCAATTGAGGAGGTAACCCCTTCTCTCTTTGTAAATATTCAATTTTCAGCAAAATTTGTGTTCATATTTTTTAAGATTATTGGAAAATAAAGTTGTAAGATGCCTTCCATTGGCCTTTGCTATACTGAAAAAGTTTCTCAAAAGAAATAGTTCTGATATTTACTTTTAAAAATGGAGGCCTTAAACAAAAGGAAAATAGGTATATTTAGATTCTGAAATCCCATTTTATTTTTGTGAAATCTTCTCAAGATTTAGAAGTACTGTAAATCATTTTAATGTTTTCAAATGGCCTAAAAATGGTTATCAATAAAAAAACAGAAACTAATTCAATATTAGCATCTTCAACTCTTACCATGTCATCCATGCTCTCTTAAGGAGAAAATCGTTCATCCCATTCATCAAAGTTTATGATTACTCAGAGTGTAATTCTAAAATATATTCGATATAAAAGATAAGAGGTCTTATTACAAGCCTGCTTACCATGATCATTAGGGAATAGTTCAACTGAGATTACCAATACTCCATACCAAAACAGGGTAATGGCTTATAATTATAAGACAAGGGGTCTCATCACGAGCCAACTTGTTCAGTTAAATTACAACCAGTGAATGGCATTGTCAAACAACTGGCCACCAAACCAGGACAATGGCTTTTTATCTTGCAAAATAAGTAAAAATAAAAGTGATACAAAATATGAAGGCATATTTTTGGATTCATTCTTTTAATTATATTCTGAAATGGATAGGATAATGAATAATCAAATGGTTAAAAGGTATCCTTGTCGAGACTATAGACGTTTGCTGGCAGCAGAGGCTCTACCTATGACAAAGGAGTCATTATAAAGCTAAGTTGGAAAAGTTCTTTGTTTTATCATTATCAACCAATTAAGGCTAATTTAAAAACTTAAAATGTATTTAATTTTAACAAGAGAAGAAAATAGCAGAAATAGTTATTATTATATTCAGAATTTATATATACCTAGTTATATTAGAATTCTCCTCTTAGATGAGATTTCCAGATAAAGAAAGTTTAAGTATTTCAACATTTCTCAGAGATAACTGTTTCTCCCAGTGAATCGCCAATTGTTGTGCTCTACACAAACCCCCCATTTCATAAAATTTTTCTTAAAAATCATAATATGAAATGGGTCCCTTTTAAACATAGATGTGTGAATAAATTGGTATCAACTCATCATTAGAAAATTCTTCATCAAAAGGTCCAATGGAAATGTTATATTATAAACCTTTTGAACTATAATGAAATCGGTTTTATGAATAAATATAAAGTTCTTTGTTATTGCGATAAAGCAATCGCAAACTCGCATATCACAACAATAAAGAAAACATAATGCATGCACCCATTGACTTAGTCCGATCCGAAAAGCGAACAACTATCGGATATCGAGAAAGGGGAATAGCAAGTATAATGAAAGACCCTCCCCTATTTCTCTGATGCGATATCGCTATCGGTAATTGGAGGATGTAACACAACGCATGTTTATGACACCTTTAAATATCCCAATGCAATAAAGTGTATTGCCATCGGCGATCGGTGATTTTGCAATGACATAAGTAATATGACCTGAGCCCATCCCCGATTGCGATACATTAAGGCGCGAGTTTCAAAACATATTTAAAAAAGGCTTGCATGCATTATTTTGGATTATTGTTAAAGCCTTCCCATTCACATTACCAATCACCGATTGCGGTTTACTTATGATTATCCACCAAAAATCCAAGCCACGCTTAAATCAATCATTCGGCATAAAACGATATGATGGGTATTTAAAACTCCTTTACCATGATTGACAGGTTAAGCGGCCAATTAATGAAGTAGTTATGCCGAGATCTTCCCTGAGATTGTATCTGCGGCAGCATCACTATAATCTTTCATTATTCGCTAATTGATATAATTCTTTCATATTGGCTCATACTACCTATTCTCTGTATCACATTGGTTTCATTCCTTGCGCAGAAATCCGTCGAAAGAACAAATTCAAACCAAATGGGAAAGAAATCCAAGAGATCTGCGGCAGCAGCGACTCCTGTAGCAACAGTGCAGCCCACCAGTGATCTAGGACCAAGCAAAAAGGGTTTGATTTCAGACACTATGTGTCTTAGCCTTGGAAACACAAGTTGGCAAAGCATCTATAATTTAATTGAAGTAGAGGAGCCTGAGGCAGTACCAGTACAAGCTACCGCAGATTCAACTAGAAAATCAGAAGCTTCCCTTAAAGATTTAGCTGATTCATATTTGCACATAATAACAGCACGTGAGAAAATTCTTCCATACACTGATGTAGTGCGATGGGCAGTAGAAGAGATCCCGGTTTTAAACAGAACATTTTGCACAGTTGACAGAAGGATTTTTGGCTCATTTGAGACTTATGACTTAAGGAAAATGTATCAGTTGCCCAAACCTCAAAAGAAATACAATAAAGCCTTTCTTGAAAAGTTTGCAAACAAGAATGATACTGTATCGGCCCCAATTCGGGAGTGGAGACAGAACCCCGCAAGGCACAAATATGAATCCTCAGGTAAGTACTCTGTAGATTCATTATGTTCTCCTTACTATTATGCCGGGGAAATGATGTGTAGAATTTGGGGATTGCATGATTCTGCAAAGTTCACTATTGAAATGGTTCCTTTAATGGAAGCAGAGGTTAACAGTGAAGTAATGGATTGGGCAAACATATTGTCAGATAAATTACCCACTGCAATTCTTGAATTTAGAGCAAAAACTCGCGTAACCGACATGACTATTTTTCCTTTTTATCATAGTGCTTATATTATGGATACTCTTTGCTTCAATTCTAAATTTCCTGTACTTTGGTGGAGATGGAATTCACAAGGCCCCATGCCAATCCACATTTATCATCAAAATTTATGGAAGGCGCACTATAAGGACCACTTGTACCAAATCTGTAATGGTTTCATGTTACCTATCTATTATGCCATTTTTGATAAGCTTGCCCCAAAGATTTCCACGGAAGTAGAGGTTGACCTAACCACTGTAGGAAATTGGTTCGGGGAAGACAAATTCACATACATAAGGGTTTTTGGTAGCCTTGAAAGACCTCATGTCCTTCCTCTGTATGTACCTGACAAGCTGTTAGCCTGAGAATTGGCCTAGCAAATAACAACAAAAGGAACATCCAAGACTCTTAGGAATTCTAAAAAGCAGGATTGGCCTACTTTTCCTTTGAGATGCAGTGTTTATACTCTACACTATTACAAGCATGCGGAGAAGGAGGTAGAAAAAATAAACATGCTCAATCTTGCAACCATTCCTAACAGGCAATTGGATCCAAGTAAAGTTGCCTATACTGTGCTTGAACAAGCCAAAATTACAAGGTTTGATCATGAAAAAGATGAATTTGATGACCTGTTTTCTTCAGCAGAATCATTATTCCAGGTACAAACGCTGGCCAAAATGAGATATACCGATGAAATGCTAGTAGAATTTAATAGGCTCCAAGAATAAAGGTTGCAAACTCTACCTCTGGACTTATTAGCTACTACCCCAACAACCCAGTCAAGTGAGCCTGAACAAAGAATTATTGATAAACCTCCTTCTATAGAGAAGATTCTCGAAAGAGGAAAAGAATCAGAGTAGGAGAAAGAGCAGAAAAAAGAACAGGACAAGGGCAGTGAAAACATCAATATGGATACTCAGATTGATCCCAAGCTCCTCCAATAATGGTAACAATTTGACTCTATTATAAGCAATCTGAAAGGTTCACAAGGTACCAGCACACCCAAAGTAATAGTTGGACAAGATACAACGTCAACAACGGTTCTAATTGAAGGAACCAACGGCCTACCCACCAACACGGATGTAGAAATAATTCCAAAAGATCCATCTGATCAAATTATTTTGCAGATAGAAGACATACCTCCATTAGATGTCTTTTACAGTCCCAAACATAGGGCTGTAGTGAAAAGACAGAGGAAAAGGACAAGACTTGATCAATCTTCCCTGTTTCCAACGCAAATAGAGACAGCCAATGTAGTGTGGAAAGAAGAGTTTAACCCTTCCGATGACCTTACAAAACTTTCTCAGTATGCCGGAGCCTATTCGGCAGCCACTATGGATAAAGCCTCGGAAGTAAGCAATCTACTTAAGGAAAGAGACCAAACAATTGTTTCATTGCAGTTACAAGTGTTTGAAAGACAACATAAAATTGAACAGTTAGAACATCAACTATCAACACAACAATAGATAAACAATCAATTAAATAAGCAATTGCTTGAGGAGAAACAGAGGATAGACTCAATTGCAATACAAAAACAAAAGGAATTATCCGAAGCATTGGCCAGGATAAAGACAATGAATGAACAAATGATGAAAACAAAAGATGAGCAAATCACTCAGCTGTCACATCAAGTAGAAAAGTTCAAGAGTCTTCCGCAACCAACAGATTTCAGGTTTGAAGCTCTCCAGATCAACAAAGCATTGGTTACACAGCTAAGACTGCTATGTCATAACATTTCTCTAGTTGAGCCCCTTTGTGAGATTACTGCATCAATAGTTGACAAGTCAGTTGATACTAGGCAGGATTTGGAACAGGTCGATGAGACTCTAACCAAATTTTTAGCTTGGCAAGACACCAGTGAAGGGTAGGCCGCAAATCTGCCTAAAATTCTAGAGTCAAACAAAGAGATCCTTTTCTTAGAATGGCAGTTACAGCTAATGAAAGCAGAGAGAGAAATCTCAAGATGCAGATTATCTACCAGTAATTTAATTGAGTTAATCAATAACACTCTTTATTTATCTAACATGATTTCGCAGTGCACTCCAGGTAAATTTCCGTCAACCAAAGCATTGGAACAAGCATGCAATCAAGAATTGGAGAATAATGGAAGATTAATTACCGGCATCCAAAGTTTAACTTGGGATACCTTTTGGTTTTTCTTAGTAAAACCATACAGTCAAAGGGTCGCCCTCAAATGTTTAACCGATGCGATCGGTTGTATCATTCCTAAAATCCATGATGCCACATACTCAGCTCAACTACATTCTTGTCTGACTCATCCTCCAGAATTGGAACTGATGCTTGCAATCTGCCAGCTCAAATCAAAAGGAGATCATCCGAAACAACAAATCATGCTGCCGACTGCAAACAAGCCTATGTTGAGAAGATACTCATGATTTAGTTGTACCAATTAATAACATTTTATTTTTGTAAATTAGTTAGCCTAAATTAGTATTTATAGGCCCTTTCATGCATTTAGAAAGGGTCCTTAGTTTTTTTATAAACTCAAATATGGAAGTCACACTATTGTGCTTTTGGTATATTTTTATAAAGACTGGGCCAGTATTCCAAATTTTAACGAAGAAAGCTTTGATGGGATGTGCACTATTGCCTTGATGTGAAACTGTTTCTAAGTTGGAAGAAGGAATTTGAATGCGATTGATATAGGGAGTGATCCAAATAACATATGGTACTATTATCTATGCTCTTGTTTCATTCTTTCATGTGAATCGTCATTTGTTTAATCTTGCTATCATTGCATATATGTATGTGTTTTTAACAACAATCCTTATATTTTTCACTATTGAATGTTTAAGGAGTGTTATTCTTTCAATCATATCTATGTCAGTGATATATAAAGAATAGCGTAATAATGTTTTAATGATTACTTTTTTCAACTACTTGAACAAAGTAATTATCATATGAATAAATATCTTTGTTTATCAATAGAGTCATCTATATGCCTGCTTGTGAATAAAGATAACCAAACATTACACTAAAACATAAATTTCCCGGGATAGGATAGTTGTTCATATTTTTAATTTTTAGAATAAATAATTTATCCATTATCATTATATTAGAGAACCACCCATTTATCCATCCCCTTTTATCCATCATTGGGAAACTGGTCCCATTATTTCCAGTCGGAGCCACCACACCAAACGAAAAAGGAGCTGCCTTTAAGGTCCGGACTGGGTGGTTTTCCTTGATGTTAAGGCAGCGATTTTCAAGGCATCAATAGGGTCAGATGACCAATTTTTGTCTTGGACACAAACTGTTTGTAAAATCTTTTAAAACAACTATCTATTTTACTTTCAGAGTTTTATTATGGTTATGTGATGCAATCCTATTCAACTGATGATGTGAATTGAAATTTTTTACTTTACATATGTCGCAAATGAATATTTACCACATAATTCGCTAGAGAATCAGTTAATGTGTTTAGATTTATGGAAATATGTTGATATTGAATAAACTCAAAATACCTTTCCAAAATACGAACTCTAAAGAGCATGCGATGAATCGTTGGGTTTCAAACGATATAAATGCCAGTAAGTTGTAGTACAACGAGTTGTGAGTCTAGCCTAATGATGATTCAGCGTATGCCAAGTGAAATGGCATCAGAGAGAAGTTCAATAGACGTGCTATACTCAGTGATATTGTTTGTTGATCGACCAATACAAATCCCTCTAAAACTCACTAACTCGCCGCTTGGAGTGAAAATGGCCCATGCTGTAGAGGATAGATTCTGCGTACTACGACTAGCCCCATCGGCGTAACCAACAAATGGTTCCGAAAAGTTGAACATCTACAACAAATGCGAAGAGGATTACTTAACCAAATAAGAACTCTAAAAGAAACACACACACACATATGCAATCAAAGCATATATACAGTGAGTTTTACTACACTTAACTAAGCATGGTAACGTTTAAGGTACTACACATTTCGGGGCTGCGACAATGGAATCCCATCATAATCCACTAACTCGTAGGCATCTTTTGTCAAAACACGCTTAACAATACAAGGGCCCATCCATAGTGGTCCAAATTTTCCCGCTCCTAGTTTATTGGACTCCTGATCGTAAAGCAAGACTAGGTCACCTTCTGAGAAGACACGAGGCTTGACATTTTTATCATATTATGCCTTAATAAGTTTCTTATGCGCTTCATTATCTAATGCGGCATCACGATGTGTTTCATCAAAATGGATTAAATTCTTCTTCAGAAGTGTCGGGTAGCAGGTGATCATGAGTTTGAGAGACGAGATTTCACATTGAATTGGTAAGACTGCTTCCAAACCATACACCAATTGAAAGGGTGTGAATCCGGTTGCATTTCTCACCGAGGTTCGATATGCCCACAGAGCTGAGTACAAGATTAAATTCCAATTTCTTTTATGAACTCCAATCATTCTTTGCAACATGTGCTTAAGGACTTTGTTGATGGCCTCAACTTGTCCATTAGCTTGCGGGTAGTATGGAGTAGAACTATCATGTGACAGTCCTAACTTGGTGGTCAACTCAACCATCATGTGATTGTGAAAATGCGATCCATGACCTGTAACTATGGCTTGTGGTACACTAAACATGGCAACCACATGGTTGAACAAAAATAAAGCATCCGTTTTGCCACTGTTGTTCAATGCTGGCATTGCCTCGGCCCATTTGGTAAAATAATCAACGACGACTATAATATACCGATGCCCCCCGGCCGAGGTGGGGTTACATGTCATAAAGTCAATGTTCCATTTGGAAAATGGGCCAACAACAATGACTAGATGCAGTGGTGCAGGTGGTAATCTGGCTTTTCGGTCAAATATCTGGTAAGCATGGCAACTTATGATAGCAATATTGCAATCTTTGAATATGGTTGGCCAAAAGTAACCAGCACGGAGAATTCTCTGTGTGGTAGCGTAACCGGATAAATGTTCACCACAAGCACCTGAATGACATTCATTCAAAGCTTTTTCGGCTTCCTCATGAGTGAGACACCTACGTAAAATCGTATCGACACCACAAAGATAAAGCGTATAACCAATGATCAGATAATCTTTGGCTTGGTATTGGGTACATCGTTGTTTAGAGCGAGAGGTATTAGGCTGAAAAGCTTGGGTTTGAAAATAGACTAGTATATCTCCATACCATGGATCACTTGATGAGATAAGAAACAGAAACTCATCCAAGATTGATGCTTCTGATGTTGAATCATTGGAGGATGAGGGAAGATCGCAAAGTAACTCGGAGAAGACAAGAGATTTCTTTGATTTAGATTTGATGAACTCCAAATAAAACTCCTGCAAAATAACTATCCATTTGGAATATTCCCCCTAGCAATTGACATGAAAAAATGCATGTCATAGGATTGCAATTCGATATAATGGTAGTTTTACGAAGGAGGACGTAATAACAAAATCTCTGTAATAAAAAGGATGTTCAATTCCACTTTCTTCTTGGACTAAAACCATGCCAATGGTTGTATCTGCATCAGCAAGATACAGGTAATAGTGTTTTTGATAGTTTGGGGCATAAATTAATAATGCTCTAATAAGGGAATCTTTAAGAACATCAAAGGAAGCTTGCACAACTTGATCCCAATGGAAGGGTATCCCTTTCTTCAATAGACGAGTGAAACCTTTAGCCAACTTAGCATAGTTTGGAATGAACCTCTTCAGAAAGTTTGCCTTCCCTTGAAGTTTCTGTAACTGTAACAAGTTTGAAGGTGGAGGCAAGTCAAGGATTGCCTTAACCTTAATTGGATCGAGTCAAATTTCATCCTTTGAGACCATGAATCCAAGCAATCGACCAGAGCCAACACAAAACACACACTTGTGTGGATTGAGTCTTATCTTGTAGTGTCGACACCATAAAAATATTGCTTTCAAATGTTGTGGGTGATCAGTCCGCTTTTGTGAATGAGCAGGTCAATAATCAACATAACGTTGAAAAATGTGCTTGATGTCATGGAAGACATAATTCATTGCCCTCTGAAATGTAGTGCCTACATTCTTCAAACCAAAAGGTAACTTTCGATAGGCGAATGTGCCCCACGGACAAATAAAAGTTGTTTTAGATTTGCCAACATGAATGTTCTCTACAATGTATGGCTTGGTTGAAATGTTTATAGAAATTGTTTCTTCTATGTTTGACAAATTATGCTCAGAATCTACAGTATCTACTCTAATGGAATTCGACAGGAAATCAATGATTGATGGGTGGTTTAGTTCATTTGAATAATCTTTGTTGTCATCTGGAAGGTGGGAATGATGATGATAATCTTCCCATGGTTCCTCTCCTATCATCATTGATTGGATGATTCCTTCATCCGTAGAATGTATACGTGAAAAAGGATCCGAAGAGGTACCATATTCTAACGACCTATCTACCCATACAAATGTTGATTGTGGATATGGGTTTGCCGCACAAGCTCGAAAGATTGATTGCTATGAAGATTCAACGGGGCTTAACGACAATACCTTAATATTACAATCAACTTCAACTTGGTTGGTAATCCTCCTTAAATCAGATGAGGTGGAGGAAATCATGTTGCAAGTCTCTAATCTTGCCACTTTCGTCAAATCAGACGGTGACGGGAGGGTAAAAGTACCCATTAGGGAAGGATCTTTAAAGAGACCTACTCCAACACTTTGAAGTGACAACGGGGGTTCATGTACCAACAGAATGCTTCTCGTAGCCTGTGAACTATTGGAAAAGAAGGCAAGCTAATCAATGACTGTGATTTCACCCTTAAAAGGGAATGCAATAGTACAAAAGTACATGGAAACTACAACAACCATAGCATATACCCAAGGCCTTCCTAGTAAAATGTTGTAATCAAGGGGTCCGTCAACTACCTCAACTTCAACAGTAACCGTTTTGCCCCCTAGTTCGATCTGTAGGTTACTCAAAATCCCACATGGAGTATATGTTCTTCCATCAAAGGCTTTTAACGTAGTTGGTGATCGTGACAGTGACGGTGAACCAAGTGTTTTCCACCAGCTCATGGACATAATGCAAGTAGATGCCCTCTCATCAATAATAGTTCAGTGAACATTCTTATTGAGAGATTTTACTTGGATTAGGAAAGCTAATTGCACCGGTAACTGTGGTGAATATCCCGCATGGTTAAAAACCACAAGATTTGAATCCGTAGGATCTATTCGTCCTATTGCTGATAGTAAAGCCTCTTTTTGGGAGGGGCAATTTTGCAACACCTCGAGTGTCAACATAGTAGAAGGCGATTAAGCAAGATCTTCCACTATGTTATAATTTTGAGCTGCTCGAGCCCAAGCGTTGAATGCCGATTTGTGCACAACTCCCTTTGGTAGTTTTATCATCAATTCAGGTACAATGGGTGGAACAACTTCAGATGAAGTCGAAGTTGAAGGATTAGGTTGATTAGTGGCCTGATTATTCGACGACGATGGATTTCGGTAATCTTTGTTTCTTGTTGACACCAAAACTTCATTTTGTAGCTTTGTGATGTATAACATGAGTACTTGGGATGTGGAAGCATGGTCGGTTGCAACCAAATGTGTCTCCGGGGTTGGAAAAGGATCAATCAACACTGCCGATGTGTTTGAAGTCTTTAAAAGTTTAGAGACCTTAGAGAGATGTGGACAGTATCTTGTATAATGCTCGTCATTACATATTAGACATGGATAACGAGGTTTCCTTGCCGAAGTAGAGGAATCAGATGATTTCTCTGGAGGGGAATTTTCTTGTTTCTTTTTGTTTTTCCCCTTTTTCTTGCTTGCTAGTTGCTTTAGATTTTTGCCTTTGTTAGATGGCACAACATCAATTTGAGGCAAGAGTATTTTCTGATGCATTGGTAGTTTGATTGGAAATAATAAGAGTTTGACTAGATGGTCTTCCTACTGATTGTGTTCTTGAAGAACTGATCACACAGTCGCCAGCATGAGAGTCCTTACTCGATTGTGGAGGAGGTGGAACAGTGAAAGCTGGTCGAGGTGCATTGGGTATTTTATCATAAAGCATGCCGAATTGTGTGTAAATCAAATCCAAGTATTTGGCATGAGAAATGACTTGCTCTTCTATGACAACTCCACCTTTTGCCACGTCCTCGATGATTGATGGCAACAAGGATTTTATGAACCACTAAGCTCAAAGCTAATCGGGAACATATGTCTTAACCATTCGACAACAACACAGCCATGCATGAATATGATCTAATATATGGGTAGCAGTAGTCTGTTTAAAGTTGGTTAGGAGTTCTGTTCCAATCTCGTATCTGATAGGTAACTGGAAGTGGGTCGAAAAAGTAGCTCTTGGTAATTCAATGTACCATTTAGCAGCTAGACTAGTAAGTGTTTTTTGGAAAAGACGAAGTCTAACCAAATCGTCATTTAAGGAGTTTGATGAACACCACAAATGAAAGGTCATAACATGATTTGATGGTTCTTCTTCAGGATTTTTGTTAAACTTCAAAATGTAAGATGGTAACCTATGCAGAATTATCAGCTACCAAGGTGCATATAAGATTGGATCATTAGTGAGCTGATTTAAATCTGGTAATTCTAAAGTTGCTACAAATGGGAACTGTTGATTCAAGTCAGGTTGAGCATACCCAGGATATGATGGAATTGCCTGAGAAATAGGTCTTTGCATACCGACATAGGGCATCTGCATTTGGTAACCTTGGTATGGTTGTTGAACAAAACCAGTACAAGGTGGTTGTTGATAACCAGGTTGAATGTGTGGTTATCCATAACCTGCAAAACCTTGTTGACTAGGACCTTGGTAAGCCTGAGATTGACCAAAACCAGGTTGAGCTTGTGAAACAAGTCCAAACTGGGGTTGGAACTGCTGGAATTGGGGTTGTTGAAATTGAGGCTACCATGGTTGTTGAATCAATTGTTGTTGTTGTTGGTACAACTGTTGTGGATTTAATGGTTGTTGCTATCCAGCAATGAAAGGTTGGCCAGGTTGTGATAAACTATACCAGTGTAAGCCTGGGTTAGTCCAGATAAGGGTACACTAACCTAAGGTTGTTGCTGAACTCCAGAAACAAGTGGTTGTTGTACAACAAATTGAGGAACTTTAACTTCTTGACTTCAAAGTTGTGATTGCAAGGTAGAAGGATCAATTTGAACAGGTTGAGATACAATAGTTTGAACTTGTGACTGTGGTACAATAGTAACAACAGGTTTAGTAGGAATAGCTGACACAGTTTGCATTGGTTGTGTTGGATACACAAGCCTTGGTTGAACTGGCATTGTTGGTTTCCATTGACAAACTCTAGTTCCAGATTGACCTGAATACTGTGGGATATTATCGTATGGTAGTCCCCAGGAATAAGGAGGATACAGTGAATAAGCATATTGCTCTCCATATGGTGGCAATCCGGTATTTAATGGATACATAGGTCTTTGTTGACCAAATTTCCCAGCTTGATACTGATATGCAGGATCAAACTATTGAGTTCCCATTAGAGAAGAACCAGGTAAAATTCTGATTGCGGACATGGGTGATGACCATGGTGTAGAAGCAACCCCTAAGTGGGTTCCAGACAATGATTGGTAACCAATCGGGAGGGATGATTCACCATACAGGTGCGACTCAAGTGTGGTAGAAAACATCGAAAAGGTTACAATAGAAGATTCTACTGTAGCTGCATCATATGATACAGTTTGGGATGTTGACGGTTTTTTAGCCATAGTTAACTGACCCAAAAGTTGTCCTAAATATTTGATAGGTACTTGGAAAGAAGCAGGATCAAATGAAGCAAAGAAATTAGGAGTATTAGGGTAAACATAAAGCCCAGTTCCAAAGTGAAACGGGTTCCATGTGTGGAATCTTCTTCCGTTCCTCCTCTATAGCAACTAAACCTGGTGGAAGAACTTCACCGTCAGGTTTGTTAAATATTTCTGGTGTTGATGAAGTTGAAGTTTCAATAGTTACTGATGTCTGAGGGATAACCGACTGATCGTCTTTCGGTAAAGTAAAAGCTTTCGAATGTTCAAATTCGAAGTCCAGATGTTTAGTTAAATGAACAACAGTTTCAGTAAGAGATCCTTGAACAACTTCAGGGTTAGATATAACTTCTATTTGAACTAGGATAGATTCTGGATTAACTTCTGGTTGAACTGATTCAAGTTCAGAAGTACTTTCTTGTTGAGAAATTTCAAGTTAAGGATCAACTTGTGGTTGAACAACTTCGGTTACTGTTTCACTAGGATTAGTGCTAATGTCCTCAGGTAATTGTGAAACTTCTTCTTCAGGAAAGGATGTACCAAAAATAGTTGGAGTAACTGGAGTCTTTGTACTTACCGAAATAGATGATTCAGGTAACTTAGATGAAGAACTAGGAGTTCTTGATGTACTAGACTCAGTTAAGTGAGACCGTTTTTTCTGAATTGGTGTTGCTTCGGGAGGCAAAGGTGGTTTGCTCGCTGTTCTCCACGAACGACAGGGTATGGGTTGATGTTCCTCCACGATTGATGATTAATTTTATTATCAAAAAAGAAATAAACAAGAAGGGGTATACTAGGCAAAAGGTTTACCAAGCAACTGTGAACTGTAGAATACCTCCTGGTGAACCAAGAGTACAGGTAGGCAATCTCCCAAATGCTATGTTTGGTGTATCACAGTTTACAGGGCGGCTGACTCAGTTACTTAAGGATGGATAGCAACCTAGAGTTGTCCTCCCATATATACCCAAAGGCACGTGGAGGCCCAGTCTGTATAAGCATTGTCTAGTGCAAAACCTCACAGTGAGAGCATTCCCATATACTTTACGTACTATAACACCATCCTATATACTAGAAGGTACGTGGATGAGCTACGATATACTCACGCACCTGGAATGAGGTATCAAACTCGGGATATATTGCATACAAGTTAGCGACAACTGCATTGTTTTACGATGCCGAAACAAGTCTCTAGCCTAGAACCACTAAATGTTCTCGTTAATGACAATGCTCCATTCAGTAAATTGATGTTTATTTTAAGTTGATCTTGCGTAGGAATTTTCCTTTCAAGTTCACCACATGATGTATTATGAAATTTCTAGGAATGCAACTATCATGATAAGCATTCTTTCCATTCAATTTAATGATGAAAATACTAGCTACTTAGGGATAGAGAAATTAGATTTCTTTTGATCAAAGAGAAAAGAGCACAATCTAAATGAAAATTCCCTACACTATTCTTATCAGCACACACAAAATTTTTCAATGCAACATGCATGGATTTCTTTTTGATTTCCCTTAATGTGAATGAACAAAAAGGAAAACTAATGCACAATCGATCAATAAACTCTTTTCATAAAAATGACGATTTTGCGACAATTTATTTTCAAGGAAAGGAAGACTTTACAACACTTTCGTTTAGAAATAAATGAGGAATTATGACACTTTCAACGAAAACACTAATCTTATGCATACATCAATCAATCGATCTTTCATGAATGAAGACTTGACGACAATTCAATTTTTGAAGGAAAAGACGATTTAACGACACTTTCTTTCGCTAAAGATCAATCGACCAAAAAACTAACTTTTTACTATAGATTAAAAATGACAAAGCAAATACGTAAGAAACATTTATCAATCCTAGTCTAAGGAGGGCCAGGTAAGGAGATGAAAAACTATTTTCAGAGACAAGACATCATTGACATTCAACAAATCATTCAAACAGGAGAAAATTGGCAAAAAACTCCAGCTCCTAGATGGGAAATTGACCCTCAAAGGATTAGAGTAGGCTCTATGCAGGAAGTACACTGCAACACATGTGTCCTTCATTGGGCTGCGCTGGTGACAATAAGCCATTTTGAAGCCAGTTTTGACACAGTTTTCAATGAAAGAAGACTGAAATTCAATCAATGATCACAAGCACAATATGTAGAAATGTCTTAAGAGGCTGATAACCTACTAAGATGGATGATCGCTCCCGAGCGGAGTCACCAATTTGTTTTGGGAAGTTTTAGTGTCTACGAATAAATGCTTAAACCCCTAGACTAGTAGCTAAGTCTAGAACAACAGTGCAAAGCATTCTCTACCTTTTCTATAACCAATAGATAAAATAAGATAGTAAAGAAGCCTACCTGTAGCTTTCGCTTACTCCTTATCTCCCTTGACTAATTCTGTCGCTCCTTTCTATACTTAATCCGCTTGAAAAGTACCTGCACACAGACAGAAGGCAAAAACCAATCAACACATATGATAATGATATATTGATTAAACATAGAATGGAATCAAGTTCATAATACACATATGAAAGCATCAATGAATAACACAAGCATATGGAAAAAGCTTTGAACACTTTATTAGTAAAAGGAAGAGTTACAACCCAATTTGCTTGATTCAACATCACTCCTCCAGTTCAATCCCATCCTCTCCTCATAACAAGCAAGACATTTTGACATCATTACAATACTTGAAATCAACTCAAATCTCATACTGACAGCATCTCCCTATAATTCAATGATTTTCAGCCCTTGATCACTTAAATGAGTGGTATTTTTATAGGTGAATGAAGGAAGTTATGCCATAAATGGTGATAATGAATGCCCTCCCAAACTTAGGATTTAGTTCCATGGAGGAAAGGATAAAGGGATTGATGTTCCTTAACTCCCTACCTCATCCAAATTCGAGCTCAAAGGAGTAGATAAACTTGGGAAACTTCTAGATGCATCCAATGGATAAGAATATTCCCAAACCCCAATGCAATTTTGCTCAAATTCACCCAACGCAGGCCAAAGAGGGCTCAAGTGCGCTACATAGCACCCTAGCAGTGTATTGGACTGCATTGTAGCGCACACTAATGAAGGCCTTCCTATGCTGATCTTCTTAGAGACAGTTTTTGGATGATTTCAGTCATGGAACTTCTTGGGAAGCTAGGCATTCTGATGGTTGACTTCTTTAGGGCATGTAACAACTGAATTAGGGTTTGACGAGCCTTAATAGTATTGATCATTATTTTATCAAGGTAGGGTGCTCCAGTGGTGTTGGTAGGGGTGTGAAGCATGAGTGGTGAAACAATGCAAGGGTATATTCAATGACATTGCAGAGTTAGCACTCAAAGGGATAAGGACAAAATTTTGATTGAGGACCTTGAGGACATCACAATCCAAACCTTAGGATAAACTGTGACTTGAGTTGTAGGTACTAAAGTGTAAGACCACACCTCGTATTTACCGACTTTAACCTGATGTTGTTAGGTTTAGAACAACTCTTTTGTTTTCTACATAAGAAAAATGAATAATAAATAAAAACAAAGGGCCCTAAACAATTTTTTTTTGTTTTTCATAAAAAAACCCAATTTTTTTTTTAAGTTTTAGGTCACAGGTCAGATTTATAAAGGTCTTTGTAAATAAAAATATAAACACCTGACTTCCCGATTATTCGACCACCTAACTAGCAAGCTGAGCCAACTAAAATTATTTGTGTAAATATTATTCCCGGCTATCGGACTTCCCGACTATCGACATCAAGACAAAACCTCACTGTGGTGTATTCGGGGTCAGGATGAAATAAAACAATAATAAATGAAAAAAACCATCTGACTGCATGACTTATCAACTCTTTGACTTTCTTAATAAAATATTTATTTTTCTTGATTTGCGTACAACTTGATTTTTGAAATAAAATTTAAAAAATTCTTTCATTTCACGTTTAATTGATTTGTTTGTTATATCATTGTTTAATTTCTCTAATCCTTTCTCGATTCACAAAAAGAAAATAGTTGGCTTGCTCTACAGGAAATTAATGAACACATTACGTCATGCTTTTCTCGTATTTCTAATCAAAATTCTTAAGTTTTTAGAGTATTCTGCCTACATGTTGTTCTCATAAGTTTGGTTCGGAGAAAGATTGAATTGAGGAAATACAATACCATTTTCAGAAATTTTGTGTAAGCAAGACAATATTACACAAATTCCTAAATTCGATTTTCAAATTCTAAATAAGGAAAGCTTATATATGCTATGTTTTTTTTCACATGTCATAAAATGGGGAAAAGGGGAAAATCTCTAGCAACAAATAAATAGATGGAGAAAATAAGGGAGAAACTTAAAGAAATGGAGAATTCGCTACCAGAGGAAGTCAGATTCAACCCGTTCCTCATGTCAGACTCAACTTACAAGACACAAAAAGCAGGTAAAGAAGTTGAGGTCACAACAATGGAAATTCCAAAGGAGGAGAAGGAAAAAATAGAAACCCAAAGGAGAAGCAGGAAACAACAAAAACAACAGAAAGGGACAAAACAACTGAATAAGAAATTATTGTAATTAATTCCCTAGAAGAGATAGAACAAAAGGAACCAAAGATTACAATAACCAAAGAAATGGAAGTAGACGAGGAGAAAGAAAAACAATTATATAGTGAAACCAACACCAAGAAGAATGAGGAGAAAATGGGACCACATCAAAAAAAGGATACTATCTCTACTATATCTCCTCATACATCAGTGACACCCTTTTCTACCAAGGTTCCTTGGGAATCATTTTTGTTTAAACCAGTTTCTGAGTTATAGGCAGTACTAGATACAATTCCTTCTTTGACAGATTATTATTTCAATACTCAAACAAAATCAATTGTCAAGAGAACAAAGAAAAGGAAACATGATGCTTTGGAGTCTGTTTTCGAATTTAGCTGGCAAGCTTAGGGAGATTTGAAAGAAAAAGCTCAAGAATCCTCTCAGGCTTTAGGATATTTTGTTAATTAGAACTAATATCATTTGAATGAGCTTGCAACTTCATATGATAACAGTCTACAAAAAATCAAAGTTTTAGAGAAAAAATGGAGAAAAGTGAATTGTTCAATGAAGAAATCTGGTAGAAGTATTCTGCAACTCTAATTAAAGCATTTGTTGTAGAAAGGGAAAATATACATAATTGTTTCCAGAGAGAATTGACATAGGTAAATTCAAAACATGAACAACATATTCGGGAATTAAGAAAATTACATGAACATCAGACCCACATTTGGAAGGAAGAAGCTGAAATTAATTCTTAAATTATGATAGCAACCTTCAGAGAGAAAATCGAATCTCTTCAAAATCAACTTAATCATAATGAAGAAGCAACACAAAGTCTGGGAGTTTTTAGGGAGTAAGCTTTACAAATTTTTCTAATTTTAAGGAAAAATCAATCAAATTTGTATAAAAATATGGATAAGATCTCAAGATTTTATCAAGAAATTATAGACTTAAATGAAAGGATTGATTAATTAATAGAAAAAGACAAATCCATTAAAAACAATTTTTTGTCTATTCTTGACTGGGAAAAAGAATTTCAATTTGATGAAATTCCAAAAGTTTCAAAGACAGGTAAAAGATTGATGTTTGTATCCTTGAGTTGTAGGGAAGATGAGGCTAAATATATCAGAACATGGATACAAACAACATAAGGACAATGGTTAACTATCTAGGAAAAAGGGACATGCTTTATACAAGAATTTGACCTATCAGGTTCCAAACCACTGAAGGAAGTTGTTTCAAGAGAATTAAAGAAACCTACAAAAGACCTTGTTAAGAAGGACCATGTAGAAATAAAAAGGATTAAAGTTTGGAAACAACAAAATTTCCATAAGTTTCTACAATTTCCCTTTGAACAAATCAAGCTTATTGCCAAATTTGAAATCAATTATTAGAAAGGAAGGAAAAAGGCCCACATATTGATTTCCAACTGCTAAATCAAGATTAATAAATTTCCTTTCATTCATTTCTGTAAAGTTTCCTAGATATATTCACAATAGGAAAATCACATCAAAGTTCATGCACCCCACATATTCAGTGAGTCTTAATTACGAAGATTCTAAAGATGAGGAAAATTTGCATAATTCTCAGCTACTTACAAATTAAACGATGATATAATTTTTATTTTTAGAATTAATAATTTACTTTCAGAAAATATAATGACTTTCTTGTTTCAAGTATTATCTTATTTTTTAGTATTTATAGACCCTTTTGCATTGGTGCAAAGGTTCAAGAGTTAGTGAAGAAAATAAACTTGTATTTTTGAATCAATTTTGAAGGCCATTTTAAGTTTTGTTGTGTGATAAGCTATGAGATTTATGTTAGGACATCACTTTAGTTTCTTAATGGGTTCCTCTATTATTCCTCTATAACTTGTGCTATTTGATTTTGAACGAATGTTTGATTATTTTGTTTAACATTTTTTGTGACATGCTACAGTTTATATCTTTTGTCATCACGAATTAAAAAAATGTTAATTTTTTCTTTACGACTTGATCATTGAGATAGAATGTTCAAAGATAGGTATATTTCTCTTGTTTGTGAGATAGAAGTTGTCATTTATTTCCTTTAGATAATGTATGCATATATATTTCAGAAAATACCAAAAAAATCTGTTTAGATAAGATGAAAACCTGAAAACTTTATTTTTTGAAGTTTTTTGCATAAATCTTCCAACAAAAATTATTTGTTTGGTTTTCAGGATTCAAATTCTAGTTAGGATTTTAAATCACATGATATTGCATGTGGTATTTGTTGGTCACTTTAATTGCTTATTAATTTAAACATTCGAGTGCCACATAAATTGTCAACCCAGAAAAGTCTGATTATTTCAAAGGTGACTACGTACTGTATGTACTTAATTTTAATAGCATTAAAAAGCTGTAGTAGAAACAATTCACACTTTGTTAAACCTCTACTCTGTGTTACAGCAGTTATAATCTATTGCAGGAATTGAATAAGAACAAATAATTGATTAAAGAAAATAAATCTGCAAAAAGGAAACAATGGTTGTCCTGTAACAAAGGATCAGGACCCTATCCCTCAGAGTAGGAACATTCAGCACCAGCCTCTGTTTATCCAGTTCACCAATACACTCTGTAAATCCTAATCACCGGTGAGGCACTCATGTACAACATCAATCGAAAAGAAAAACAAAGTCTTAGCAAAAGTAAATTATCATCAGAAGCGATGCTCATAAATGAGGTATAAACAGAATTCACACGCACAACACACAACAGAAAGAAGATGGGTGAATCTTGTGATGAAGGTGGGCCCTGTCCTTCTCACAAGATTCCCCAGGACACAAAAACTAAGTTAAAATACTCAGAATAGAATTTTATTCATCCGTCAATATACCATATTACAAGAAAGATTCAATCTTGTCCTTTCGCTACAATCCCTGTGTTATAGCTTATTCATCCTATATCCCCCTCTCTAATGTAGATGTCTCCTCTTTATAGAGGAGACATCTATTACAAAAGATTTTCAGTAAAAATTCTAGTTCATCCCTTTTACAAAAATAGGGAAATCAGTTCCTATTAACAGAATGTTGTTACAATAATGTGGATTATGAACGTTACGACCAATGTAACAGTTTATTCAGATCGATCGGATTCCTTTGTTGTCACAATTCTGGTGCGCAAATCTCAACTATCTCCTTGAGATTCATATGCTGTCCTTACTATTTCAGCTTCGAGGTTCGTGCTGTTTCCGCTGTTTCAGCAACTGCAAAATATAGTCCTGCCAGCTTTAGGCAGTTTCAACAATTGTTTAGCAACTTAGTCAACTTCAAGGATCAATTATAAAGATAGCATGATTATGTGTTGAATAATTAAACATATAGCAATGAGAAGAGTCACTGTATACCTTTAGAATGAGGGTCAACATACTAACAAAGGCTTTCAACTATGAGTTGAAAAGGGTAATATTATGACAAGATATAGGGTCAAAAATAGACAATATGAGGTCCTAACATCCCCCCAACTTAAAAGGTTGCATGTCCACATGCAACGTCTAGTCTGAATCTGAGTCGAAATACTGGGATGAACAGTGCAAATTGCTTATGCAGTAAGTATGGAAGGTGCTGTCAACCATGTCTCTAAACCCATAGACAGTCTGAAGTTTCTGCCATGTTGCCAGCTCCTCCTTTTTGGTTAATTTATATTGAGCCTTATATTGTTGTCCAGGTAACCATAAGAGAGGGAAATGAAAGTGGTAACCAATCCATCGTTCAACACACTGTCTAATTCATTTAACATAATTAGGTATGCGTGAGATTGCTACCTGAAGATTGAGAGGATTATAAGGATGATATTCCCGTCTCTCTTTAGGACAGTGTTCCTAGAATAGATTATTTGCTTTTATAGCCATAGCTCCTTTAGTTTTCACATAATACTGGCAGTCTTCCAAGACTGCTACCTGTAGTTTCCTAATATGTTCAGTCATCCCTGGTTCTCGTAGAATTCGTTGATGTTCTGCAATGAAGACAACTGCATGTTGTGGCTCAGCACGGATCTAGAGGAGACAGTTCTCCTCATTATGTGCTGCTGACATAAAAGCATTCTTCCAAGTAAGATGATTGGCCAAGAAGGAGATAAAGGCTCTTATTTGGATATTTCCAACCAGAGGAAGTAAACTAAGCTTTCTATCTTCAGGCATAGCCTCATTGTGAAGATAGAGTTCACACAACAAGTTTTGGTCACTATTTGGGGCTTCTGCGAAGGTATCAATAAATTGCTGTGGTGTAGATACCTGGTGGGGTCTTCCATCCTTGATTGCTTTTATTTGGAGGAATGCTAAGCATTCTCTCAAAAATACAGAATAATTAAAAGAGGGTTTCCTTGTAGCAAGTAACCGCTGGACCAAGTCAAAGATGAGGGACAGTCTGGTTTTTAATTTCTTATTCTCCTTATATTGTGCACGAGACTGTTCAAGCACTTCCCAATTTTTGTATGCATGGTTGAGCCATAATGACTTCTATTGCTGAAATGCCTTTCCTTGTGAGAGCTCATACTCTGTCTTCCATGTGTTACTTAGTTTTTGAAAACTGGGAGTCTGTGTGTAAGAACTGCTAACACAGGGACGTTCAGTCTGTGTATAAGCCTTGCTGACATGGGGACGTTCAGTCTGTGTATAAGCATTGCTGATGCAGGGAGGTTCAGTCTGTGTATCCTTAGTTGTAAAAGACTTTGCTACTGGTTTCTGTTCTATAACAACTTGGGTAGGTCGGGGTGGTTTTGTTCCTTTCTCTAAAATTCTTGAAGAGCATGCTAGTTCTTGTGTAACAGCAGGGTATTCCTTTTTGACTATAGTAGGAGGAAGTACTGGACTAGCTCCAGACAATGGAACTTCAACTATCTTATAACCTGCTCGAGTATAGAGATCACCACATTCGCTGCACATGTATTCACTGTATTGATCCTTTCCTGCACTCTTTTCGGCTGCAGATGCTACCTGAGCTAACATGTACAGATTAAGTTCCTTTTCATAGGCTTCCCTGGCCATTGTTAATTCTTGCTGATAAGCCTTGATTTCAGATTTCAAAAACTCGTTTTCTTCCTGCAAGGAGGCTAAAAAACTGGGGCTTCTGTAGTTGCATATTCTAGTGGAGGAGAGAATTGCTGTTCGACATTAACTTCATCATTTGCGTCCACAACAGGTGGTTCTTGTGTATCACCTGTCGGATCAGTGGCTGGTTCTTGTGTATCAGCCATATCTAGGTCGTTTTCCTTTTGTTTTCCAACAGGTGGTTCTTGTGTATCACTTGTTGGGTCAGTGGCTGGTTCTTATGTATCAGCCACATACCTTATATCGTCTTGAATGTCTACTTTAGATGTATTGGCAACTGGTTCTTGTGGAGCAGCTGCCTCTTTTGAGAAAAATGACGTCACAAAATCGTGAACGCTCTGAATTTCGGCACGGGATGGTGAGGAAAGTGAAGGTTCAGGGCTGGGTGGAATACAGGATTTTAAAGTGATGGGTGGGGAATTTGGGATAATGTCCTCAGTTACTGCAGACGACCTTGTTTGTCGCCATGGTAAGGAAGCAGGAAAAACAATAGCTTTTCTCTTTCGGGCACTTTTCCTCAGGATAGGGAGATTATCAGAAACTGAGGCCCTGGGTTTTCTTTTTAGTGGGGTTGCAGCTTTCAGTTGCTCCTTCCTCTTAAGTGTAATGATGGGGGTATTTTCGTCCGAATCATATGTAGGGATATGGACCATGGGAGTGGATTGTGCAGGGAAAAACCTCTATTTATTAAGAGCTGGGCCAAACGATGGTGTGTAAGGGAAAGGAGTTGGTGCCTTGCTTTCACAGTATAATGTACCATATTTTTTAGACATCCAAGAAGATAATAGGGCATACTTATTAAACGACCATGCCTCAAATGATTTAAAATCACAAAGTCGTGTTGGTAGATTACCTGATAGCGACCCTCGCAGGTAAAATAGTGCTTAACAAATTCTGCAACCTTTGGCCATGGTAGTGGTAGTGATCGAAGTGCAACGCCCCTGCCTTTGGGTTCAACATGCTTCCCCGGTAACAGAAAATCTTGCTATGCATTGAGAATGAGGTGTTTCCTACTAAACCAGTGATTACCATTGGTTGGTAGTCCCGAAACTTGTGCTATATCCTCTTCTGTTGCTGGAATTCGCACCCCTTGGACAGTGGAGTATCCTTCCCTCGGATTGCATGCAAATTCCAGAACCTGCTGTGAATCGAAATCCGGAAGTCTTCTGAAGTAATCCACCCATTCGACCTGTAAAAAGATTTGATATGCCTCCCGATAGAGTTCTAGTAATGCCGTTGAGCCAGGTTCATGTCTAACAACATTTCCTCCCATAGTTACTGGTTCAGACAAGATACAAAGTGCAGAGCCTAGTTGCCGAGGTCGAAACAGAGTAGAATGTTACAGCTAAAGTTATGATAAGGTACAGACGGGGTGACTAGATACTACCGCGAGAAATAGAAATGGCGGTGATTGGCGTGTCATTTAATGATTACGATATTTCGGTAACCCCCCCAACTGCGGCTTAAATGATATGGTTGGTGGTACGACGATTTCGACAATCATATCAATATCTTCTCATTAACTACGATTTAATATTCACACTTAAACACGCATACCTTTATATTTACCTTTGGTTGTTGCGCCAAAAAGTATTATCTCGTCATTAATAGGTCGATGATATATACAAAAGGTCTATAAAGTATGAGGGTTTTTACACACAAGGATTTCATTATTCACAACAAATAATAGTGAAGGACTATAATTATCAGGATGAATCGCTGATTCCCTTAATGAAGAGTAATAGTTCATTCTCGGGAACAGAAATGGGAGAATTAGTGATTTTTAGGAAAAGTGGAAAAGATTGGCATTTTAAGCACTGGGAATTGGTGTTTCAGCAAGGGGAAATGGTGTTTCAGCAACGGGGGATGGTGAAAAAAATGTAAGGAATGAATTGTGTTCTGAAGTGAGATGGCAATGCTTCTCCAAGCCACATCTTAGTCCTCCCTAGATTGGAATTTTTCTTATCAGCCACCTTCCAAAGCTAAGATCTGCAAAATAATTTAATTGTAACATGGCAACCCTTGACAGGGATTATTAGTTAAGGAATATAATCTAAAAATAAATATGTAAACAGAAAATCAAGTGCATTGAGGGATAGCAGGTTCCCGAAAAAAGGTATAGTGTATGTCTGTCATGCAAGTAGCTTTGAAATCTTCTTTAGAAATAGGTTGTTGATACAAACAGAGTCGATACCCATTCACTAATAATGGTGTTCTGGAATCATCAATCGTTAAGAGTCTGACTGTTCCATTTGGAAAAACAGTATCTACTTCATAGGGTCCTAGCCACCTTGTTCTTAATTTACCTTGAAAATTTTCAGAACGGGAGTCATACAGTAGAGCCCAATTACCTTTTTGGAACTACTTATGCTTAATGGTTTTATCATGCCACCTGGTTCTTTGCTGTTGTATCATGTTTGTTTGGTGGATGGCGTCCAACCTATTTTCATCCAATTCCTGAAGCTATTGCAACCTAGCTGTGTGTGCATCAGCCAAGTCAAGGTTAACAGCTAAAGTAGTTCTTAAGGTTTTGATTTCAAATTCCACAGGAAAAACAACACTTTTACCATAAACTAATTCGTAAGGTGAAAAACCCGTAGTATTCCTCCAAGTAATTCTGTAAGCCCATAATGCTTCAGGCAACCTTTGAAACCAGTCCCTTCTATTTTCCTTTACTGTTTTTGTTAAAATGGCTTCTATGACTTTATTCGTACTTTCCACCTGTCCATTGGCCTGGGGGTGATAAGGTGTAGTCATTTTATGTTTAATGTGATATTTCTGTAGTGTATCTTTGAAGCCATGAGAATTAAAAGGAGGTCCTCCATCTGTGACTAGTTCTCTAGGTAATCCAAACCTAACAAAGATTTCTTCAAATAAAAAGGTTAAAACTGATTCTTCATTAGCTTTGAGGAGTGCCTTAGCTTCTACCCATTTTGTCATATAATCAGTGCAAACCAGTATGTAAATTCCTTGATTGGATGGAGGATTAATGGGACCTATAAAGTCTATCTCCCATCTTTCAAAAGGTTCAAGTATTACCTGGGGATTAAGTGGCATTTCATCCCTGTGATTAGGTTGCCCCATTCTCTGACAGCTATCGCAAGCCCTAACATATTTCTTTGCATCTTTGAAAAGTGAGGGCCAATAATAACCCATTCTAAGAACTTTGTGTGCTGTTCTTTTATCAGCAAAATGCCCTCCGCAAGGGCTATCATAACAAGCCTTCAATATATCATAAACTTCATCTTCTCTAATGCATCTCTGAATTTCGTGATTGAGTCCTATGTGAAAAAGACATCCGCTTATCCAGCTGTACCTAGCACTTTGCTGAATGATCTTTCTTTTTTCTCTATGCGATAGGTGTGATGGTAGTTTCCCTGCAACTAAGTAATTAGCAATGTTTGCATACCAAGGTGAGTGAGCAGATACTGCAAATAAATATTCATCAGGAAAGGAATAATCTACTGGAGTATTTTCATCAGTTTTTAGCCGAGAAAGGAAATCAGCAACTACATTTTCTTTACCTGGTTGATCTACAATTGTGATATTAAATTCTTGTAATAGTAATAACCATCTGGTAACTCGAGCATTTGTAACTGATTTTTTCATTAAATATTTAATGGCCGAGTGATCAGTATGAAAAAAGGTAGTGTAACCGGTAATATAATGTCGAAACTTATTAATAGCATAAATGACTGCTAAAAATTCTTTCTCGGTGACTGTATAATTAAGTTCAGCAGGGGTCATCTTTTTACTAATAAAATAGATAGCATAGGGAATATTGTTTTCTTCTTGACCCAAGGCAACTCTAATTGCAGTATTTGAAGCATCAGAGGATATATGAAAGGGGAGTGCTCAGTCAGGTCCTCTTAAAATGGGAGCTGTAGACAATTGATGTTTAAGTTCATTAAATGCTTTTTGAGATTCAGTCCACTTAAATTCAACATTTTTCATAAGTAACACAAACAAAGGAGAAACTATTTTAGAAAAATATTTGATAAATCTTCTATAATACCCAGCATGTCCTAAAAAACTTCTTACATCAGTTTGTGTTTTAGGGATAGGAAGAGTCTGAATTACCTGTATTTTAGCTGGATCAACTTGAATTCCTAGGAATGAGATAAAGTGTCCCAATACAATACCTTGATTCATCATCATATGGCATTTTTCAGTACTTAAGGCAAGATGTGCTTCTCTACATCGTTTAAGTACTTTCTCAAGGTTTTGTAATGCATCTTCAAAAGTCACACTATAAGGAGTAAAGTCATCCATAAATATTTCTAATGAATCATTAAGCATATCAGAAAAAATCCCTATTACTGCTCTTTGAAATGTTGCTGGTGCATTACATAATCCGAATGGAAGAACTCTATAGGCAAAAGTCCCCCATGGACTAGTAAAGGTGGTCTTGTCTTGATCTTGGGGTGCAATCTTGATCTGATTATATCCACTAAATCCATCCAAAAAGGAAAAGAATCTCTTGCCTGCCAAATTGTCTAGTACCTGATCAATAAATGGTAAAGGGAAATGATCTTTCTGAGTGGCCTTATTTAGAGCTCTATAATCTACACACACTCTCCGTTTCCCATTTTTCTTACGTACAATTACTAATGGAGAAACCCATTCACTATCAGATATAAGATATATAAATCCTGTATTCAGCAATTTTTGAAGTTCTTCCTTCACAATTTCTCTTAAATTGGGATTCATTCATCGTTGGGGTTGACAGACTGGGTGAGATCCCTCTTTAATATAAATACGATGAGTACATAACTCAGGAGAGATTCCCTTCATATCTGTGTAATCCCATGCGAATGCTTCTTTATTCTCACGGAGTAGCTTCATTAACTGCTGTGTTTCAGCATCTGTTAGGTCAGGGTTTATATTTAATGTTTTGCCAGGCTCGATTTCTACTGTTATACTTTTGGAGGAGATGCCAGCTTATGTCTGAGATAAATTTTCAGTTTTAAGGTTTTGCTGAGATTCAGGTTTCAAGATTGTAGTCAAGTGATCATATATTTCAGAATTAACCGAAGAAGGTTCAGAAATAAAATTGCTAATTAATTCATCCTCGGTTGAATCTTTAAGAGTTAAAGCTTGTCCGATAGTCAAAATGGGTTGGGTCTCATCATCCTCATAATCTAACCATACAGAGTTATCATTATTAATCATAGGTGTAGCATGAGGGTAAAGAGTAAGCTGCTTGGTTTCGCATCCATTAGAAATTGTCATTGAGCCTGATCTATAGCTGATGAAAGCATCTGCTGTAGCCAGCCAAGGTCTTCCTAAAATCAATGGATGACCCCCCAACTTTGTTTTAGTCTTTAATACCACAAAATCAGCTGGGTAGTTCCAAGATTCATCTGAAATTACCAGGTCTTCAGTGACTCCTTCAGGTTTGATTGTGGAGTGGTCAGCTAGCTCTAGAATGGTTGGGGTTTCCCTAATTACATTCTTTAACTGCAATAATTGTGCGGTTTCAAGTGTCATAATGTTTATTGCGACACCTAGATCTACTAGAACTCTAGAAACAAAAGCTTTTCCAATTTGCACTGTGACCGTAGGATGACCAGGGTCACCATATTTCACAGGGGGGTTTTTACTTGTCATTAGAGCAGCTAGATCACCCATCACATGGACTGTGAGGGGATCTTTAGCTTTTATTCTAGGTTTCTTAATGCAAATATCTCTAATAGTTCTAGCATAAATTGGTACATCTCTTAGTGCCTGTAAAGTGGAATCTTAACATATAAATTCTGTAATTCTCCTAAAATATTAAAAGCAAGTGGCTCAAGTGTTTTGGTAAGAGCCAGACGTTCAGGAAATGGTGGCTCTGCTGTTTCAGCAGTCTTATTAGAGGATGATTCAACTATTTCAACATGGTTATTAGATGACTTTTCTTTTCCAGTTTCTTCTTTATCAGAGTCAGAAGAAGTAATGTCATCAATAATGGGTTCAACTATCCTCCCAGAGCGTAAACGAATATCATTGCATTGCATAGGGAAAACAGGTTGGTTTTGAATATCAATTACCTGCAGAGCTTTATTGTTATTTGGGTTGGGGTTAGGTTGCACAGGCAGCTGGGGTCTCATTGTCTGATTATTCGGTGGAGCATTCAATGGTAAGGAGAGAGATTGCTGATACTGGGGAAATTGGTTTGGAAATGGAATCTGCTGAGCTGTCCAATTTGGGTTCCATTGATTAAAATAGGATTGTTGTAGAGCCTAGGGATTCCATATTGTAGGATCAACAAAAGGGGGATTTGGTTGCTTCATGGGTGGGAAATTCATTTGATTAAAGGGTAGGTATTGCATTTGATTCAAGGGCGGGTAATTTGTTTGAAAAGGAGGATGATTGTTCCAATGATTAAATGACATGTTAGAATTCGTACCTTGTCCTCGTGGTTGCCATTGCCTCCTTTGTGTTAACCAGTACACTACTTGAGCTTCTTCTTCAGTTGGTTGCAATGTTGCTTTTATTCCTGGCAAAGAAGGGCATTGTTGAGTCTCATGGTCCTTATCACAAATGGTGCAAATTGGCACCTTATCTAGTGGACATTCCCTTAACGGGTGTTTTTCTCTGCATTTAGAGCAGAAGATAGCCAAAGTAGCTTCTGCTTCCGCTTGCTTCTTTTTAACCTGCAAGGTATCAATTTGTGAAGTAAAAGAGCTTAACATTTCAGTTTTAAATTCTTCAAGTAAGTTACCTATTTCAGCCCATGTTGCTCCTCCACTTGTTGATTTCTAGACTCTTGAGTATGTATTATCCTTGCTTTTTGATCTGCTTGCTGCTCCTCTTTAACATCTCTTACAGAGGTTGACAATCTCATCATATGATTCCTTAGATATATCTCCTTTTCCAAGCATATTCAACATATCTAAACAATCATCTCGTACCCATTTTAACAGTATTGACTTAAGAATGTCCTTACTCATATTCGGATGATCAGATCGCTACAAATTATACTGTAGTCTTTCCATGAAGTCTTCCATATTTTTGTCCTCCTTCTGAACCATCTTAAATAATTCCTCCTTCCTTTCTCTTGTTCGGCAATAGTCTTGGTATTTGGCCAAGAACTTTTCTTTCATTTGATCCCAAGTTGTGATCACATGTCTTCCTAGGCTCCTGAACCATCTTAATGCATTTCCTTTTAATGTTGCTGGAAATAACTTCAACTTTTGAGGATTAGTCACATAATCATAACTCCTACACAATATATCAAACTCAAACAAAAATTCAACAGGGTCTTCAGATGATAAACCATGGAAATTAGGTAGGGCTGATAATGGAATGTTCTTCATAGGAGTTGCCCCTCTAGGAAGATCTTCAATAGGGAATTCTAAGGTGGAGAGTGAATTTTCCCCTCTTCCTTCTCTTCGTCCCCCACCAAAGGGTCCTTCATTATTCCCTTCCATTGGTTGTTCCCCTGTCTCACTTGCTCGGTCTTCAACGCTTTCTGTAGGGCTTTCAATATCCTGAACCGGTTCCTCGACTTCAATATCTTCTATTGGTTCCTCAATATCTTCCAATGACTCCTCGACTTGTTCTATTGTCTCTTCAGCCCTTTCCGGTCCCAATACTTCCTCCGTTTCATAGTCCGTTTGGAGAGAGTGTTGCGTCTGTGGCCTCCGAAAGCTTACCTTCTGTGATATTTCCGCTTTCAAAATAATGTCGTCAATGAAAGTTTTTCTTCCTCCTCTACCTTTGCCCCTGCTGCCTGTAGGGTTAGCTTTCCTGCATCCTTTCATGCATCCTGTACATCTAAAGGAAAATCATTAATACTTTTAAAATCTTCGGTCGCCTTCCCCGGCAACGGCGCCAAAATGTTGGTCACTTTAATTGCTTATTAATTTAAACAGTCGAGTGCCACATAAATTGTCAACCCGGGAAAGTTTGATTATTTCAAAGGTGACTACGTACTGTATGTACTTAATTTTAATAGCATTAAAAAGCTGTAGTATAAACAATTCACACTTTGTTAAACCTCTACTCTGTGTTACAGCAGTTATAATCTGTTGCAGGAATTGAATAAGAACAGATAATTGATTAAAGAAAATAAATCTGCTAAAAGGAAACAATGGCTGTCCTGTAGCAAAGGATCAGGACCCTATCCCTCAGAGTAGGAACATTCAACACCTGCCTTTGTTTATCCAGTTCACCAATACACTCTGTAAATCCTAATCACCGGTGAGGCACTCATGTACAACATCAATCGAAAAGAAAAACAAAGTCTTAGCAAAAGTAAATTATCATCAGAAGCGATGCTCATAAATGAGGTATAAACAGAATTCACACGCACAACACATAATAGAAAGAAGATGGGTGAATCTTGTGATAAAGGTGGGCCCTGTCCTTTTCACAAGATTCCCCAGGACACAAAAACTAAGTTAAAATACTCAGAACAGAATTTTATTCATCCGTCAATATACCATATTACAAGAAAGATTCAGTCTTGTCCTTTCGCTACAATCCCTGTGTTACAGCTTGTTCATCCTATATACCCCTCTCTAATGTAGATGTCTCCTCTTTATAGAGGAGACAACTATTACAAAAGATTTTCAGTAAAAATTCTAGTTCATCCCTTTGTACAAAAATAGGGAAATCAGTTCCTGTTAACAGAATTCTGTTACAATAATGTGGATTATGAACGTTACGACCAATGTAACAGTTTATTCAAATCGATCAGATTCCTTTGTTGTCGCAATTCTGGTGCGCAAATCTCAACTATATCCTTGAGATTCATATGCTGTCCTTACTGTTTCAGCTTCGAGGTTCGTGCTATTTCCGCTGTTTTAGCAACTGCAAAATATAGTCCTGCCAGCTTTAGGCAGTTTCAACAATTGTTCAGCAACTTAGTCAACTTCAAGGATCTATTATAAAGATAGCATGATTATGTGTTGAATAATTAAACATATAGCAATGAGAAGAGTTACTGTATACCTTTAGAATGATTGGGTCAACATACTAACAAAGGCTTTCAACTATGAGTTGAAAAGGGTAATATTATGACAAGATATAGGGTCAAAAATAGACAATATGGGGTCCTAACAGTATTATGCCCATTTGAATCCTTCAAATTCTACTGTTTAGATTGATCATATCATACTAGCAAATTGTGTTATTTTTTTGTAAATTATTAGGATCTATTGTATATTTTCCTTACATTAATTATAGTTTTTGTTAGATTAATTTTAGTTTTAGATAACATAGGAGACCAAGCCTTTGTTTCAGAGAGTATACGACCACTTAAATGAAAAAGAGTCTAATTGGGACTCTAATTGTGCAAATACTCACTAGTTGCAGGAGGAATACTTCTGCCTGTCAACAATTTGGTGCTAAGAGGGACACACATATTGTATGGATGATAAAATTTTTGAGTATATTCATCTTCTAAAATCATCTAATATTAGAACCCCACCTACAATTGTTCAACCAATTGAACCGTTACCTATTTCATCAACAACTACAATCTCTCAGATTTGATGCTTTTGCGATTCATGATTTAAGCAAAGATCTTCTGGAGAAATCACAAAGAAATCTTAGGGTTGACACGTTTCAACCTTGTACTGATGATGAACCCTAATAGAGGTTTGAAATGCACCAACCCTAATATTTCTACGTGATTTTTCCAGAAGATCTTTGCTTAAAACTACAATCTCAACAAAATAATTAACTGAGGTATCATCTATTCCTCTAAACCCTCAAATTCAATTTTCTAGGGTATATACTCAATCTCAAAGAAAAGTCTCATGTTTATCCCCTATTTTATTTGATATATCAATGAAGAGAATACCCAGGCATGAGGTCGAAGCTATAGTATCATCCTCTTATGAAGCTAGTCACAGGTCATCAATATAAACCAATCCTAGAGCTTCATCCAAGCTTACAACTTTTACAAACCCCTTTTTCCATTTGGAAGAAGTTGATTAGGAAACTGATATTATTGCATCTCAAATAATAATCCCCTCAACTACTTTAGTTCAGGTTCCAATTTCATCCACTTCATCAGTTCTTCAGATAACAATCCCTCGACCTTCGATTATCCCTCCTTTAGGGCCTCTTATTCAAGGCCTTCCATCTCGTAATTCATTAAGTTCAAGTTTATCATCTCCAAATTAACCTATGGCAGGTCAACCCTAGCTATCAAGTGGACCTATTATCATTGCAGGAGATCAACATGATCTACCTAAACATTCAGAAAGATGGCTTCCAATGTATAGTCCTGATGGTCCTATTATTGTTGAAGAACATGATAAACAATTCATGTTATCTCTTAAGTTAGGTGCAATTCAATGCGAAGACTAAGTTTGAAAATTGTTTCCTTTCACTTTTGAATGAAAAGAAACTGCTTGGTATTTCACCATAGCTAATGGCACTATTATAACTTGGGAATCCTTT
The DNA here is from genome assembly GCA_000404065.3 of Pinus taeda. Classification (NCBI taxonomy): domain Eukaryota; kingdom Viridiplantae; phylum Streptophyta; class Pinopsida; order Pinales; family Pinaceae; genus Pinus; species Pinus taeda. Next base: position 100,555 of record APFE030211974.1, on the reverse strand, counting down.
GAAAAATTACATATCAAGAAGTATGGAGAGGATAAAACTAGAACAACATTAGTTCTTGAATTATAAAATACCAAAATGAAATAAGAATAATCAATAAAGGATTTTAATCAAATAATTATTTCTATCCATAATAGAATCCTTGCAGCTTCTAGACTAGGTGATGATATAAATGAGGTCTATACTACTGCTCTTCCTTCTAATATCACATTTTTTGTTATTAGAGAAGAAAAAGACATATTCGCCCTAAACATGGAAGAGGCCTTAAATGTTGAAAAACAAATATTAGATATTGTTGAGAAACTTGCACAACAGAAAGAAATAAAACAATGTCTTCTTCTAAAAAGCCTTCAACTAGTAAAACAATTGATGACAAAAAAGAAAAAGACAATATTGATTTAGGCTCTACTCAAAAGGTAATAAAAGAATGTCTAATGAGATAACATATGTGAAAAAATGTCCTTTTTGAAGCTCCTATAATAAAAAAACTTGGAGACCTTTTAGAAGGAATCCACCCCCCAATCCTAATCAAAATACTCTTGAAGAATTTAACATTGATGATTATGTGCATGTTGATTTTTTTCAAGCTCATAATGATAAACATTCTGAAAAATCTTGTTCCACCTTTATAAACATTTTTAAAGTGTTTGTTGAAGGTGAAATGAAAGTCAACTAGAGAATGAAGGCAAGAAATAAGAAGAATCTAGTAAAATTAATGTCTTACGGGATGTTTCTCAAGGAGGACTAATTGATAATGACTTTATTGAAGACGAAAAAGAAATTAACACTATACAAACAAGGTTTGAAAGTCAAAATTTTTCTCCAAATCAATCATATACATCAAATCTCAATTCTCTTGCTCAAACCAAGAAAACTCAAACTATTGATAAAGCTACTTCTACATCTAATGCTCTTACTGTCACAAAGCATTTGTATTATGATATAATTGAAGATATGAAGAAAATTGGAACTAATATCTCTTTATTTGAATTATCAAAACTCACTCGGCAAAGAGAGAATTGATAAAAGCTCTTACAAATGATTCATCTAAAAATCCTAATGCCAACAGAGCCCCATCTAAAAAAAATTCAAACATTAATGTAACTTTGATTGGAGATAGGTCATCCTCTCGAGATTCTCCTTTCTTGCTAACTTTTAAAATATGCAACATAAATGTACATAATTGCTTAGTCGATTTAAGGGCTTCATCTAATGTAATGCCCTTATCTTTTGTTAAAAAATTAAATATGTCTTGATGGGTGATTTAATTATGAGTTAAATCCCTGTCATTAAATTGTCAACCCGAGGTTCGTAAACTCATGAGGTATATGTGTACTATATGTACTAGGTGATAATTTCTCGGAATAGATTAATCTAATGCAAGAAACTTGAAACTAATTACAAAGAAAATAATTAAAAAAAATGAAAAGCAAGTGCACACGTTCTCTCTCAAGCATGTTCTCGCTTAATCACTTTCTCTCTCAAAGACTATCTCTACAAAACCAACAATTCTAATCTAATATATGAAATGAAAAATAGTAGCCTATGAGATTACTAGTATGAGATTATTGTTGTGTGGAGCATGATTGTTCAGAGGTCTTTGTTTTATCCGGATGTATACCCCAGGAAGTTTGTACACCCCTCCACGCGGGGGGGCCGATCCCCCCCGGCTGGGGGGTCCGGGGGCCAGCGGTTCCTCGGTGGGGGCTTGGGGGCAGTGCCCCTGAAGCTAAAAACAGATGTAAATTTGCCTTGTAAAAGTATAGTAATTTCTAGTCAATCTGGGCCGTTCATTAGGCGGATGATCTGACGGTAGAACTTATGTTTAATTTAGGGGTTTTTTCCCTAGAAGGCAACCCCTCTCTTTGTATGAGGGCATTGTATTTGAGGCTGTAATAGATGTGTATTCTATGTGTGAGCGAGAAACAGAGAGGTGAGACTGAAAGAGAAAACAGAGGATATTACAACAGATTTGATGTAGGTTGTGTCTCTTCATTTTGCTAGATAATAGAAAGGAAGGACTGGCTGTTCGGGGTGGACGTAGCCCAAACTGGGTGAACCACGTATATCTGTGTCTCTCTTGTTTCATGCGTTTTCTGTGTTTATATTTCTACAATATTTTATGTGTTCCATTTCTTCGTAATATATAATTTTCTAACAATTATTAGTGTGCCAATCCAATCCAAACATAAGGAGATTAAATAAATTTTAACAAAACAACATAAAACATATAATCAAAATAACATAAAATAAATTAAACTAAACTTGCATAAATGAAATAACACAAATATTTACAACAAAGGAAAGAGGTATGCAAGTTGCGGTTGATGGGAGCCCTCCACTCCTCAATAAGCACAACGAACGATTATCAAAACTTGGGGACCAAAGCACCATGTATTCCATAAGATGAAGTTGGAGACAAACTCTAAATATATTACAATAATTCAAATCTCTTACTCTCTATCCTCACTTTAAAAATTACATATCTTGTATGGAACTCTGAATGGGGCTCCTTTGAAGGATGCACTCTTATTTAAACAAAAAATTAAGATAACTAATCAATAAATATAGATCCACCAATATCTCCTAGATCCACATTTATCTATTGTGGTTACAACCAATCACCTAAAATATGAAATACAAATCCTCTCATAATTCTCTCCTAGTTTTAATAGGAGACACATATCAAAACATCCATGATTCTGCTCCTTTGAATGTGCTTAGTCAAAAATCCAAATCTTCTACAAATATTCCACACATATTTATGAGTTGGAATTCGAATTTTTGATTGAGTGGCCAAATAGGACCCTTCTAGAGTCTTCAAATAGGCCTACAATGTTAGGATATTTCGACACATAGGAAATAGTTAAGTATAACTTGGTCTAGTGTAGAGTTAGGAGTGTCTTTCTTTACTATGTACTTTTGTAACTTACGATCCGACGGTCACGATATGTAGTGATTTGACGGTCCATTCTCTCCTTGGTATTACCGACACTTGATCTGTGGCTTAACACCTGATTGGTCCATGATCTCTATTTAAAGAGCATGGAGGGTCATTTGTAGGGTAACCGTTCATGAGATAAGCTTATGTAAATTTTCATTCTTTTATTAATAAATTGCTTGAAGTGGCCGCGTTGGCTCAGGCCGTGGACTGTTTCCCTCTTTGAGGGTTTTAACCACGTCAACAATACTGATGTATTGATCTGTGATGTGTTTGTGAGTGGTGTCCTTTGGTGTTCTGTCTGAGGAACTTACCCTGTAAATTCCTACACAATCTGATCATCATTCAAGTTAACAACATCCTTTCCCTCTCTTATGTTTAAAGTTTTAGTTATCTGTGACCTATAGGATTCACTCTTTACTAGTTTGGTCAAGGGAACTGATACCTTTAATTTTGCTATTTTAGTTTTGATGTTGAAAGGGAGGTGAGCTTTGTTTGTTTGATTTAGATCTTCCTTAACATGTGCAGTTTGTGTGTTCTTATCTCGTTTCTTAGTACTAGGCATTTCAGTCTGTGTTTCTACTGTTTTGCCTTGATTTCTCTTATTTTAATTGATTTCAGTAATTGTCTCTGTTTGAGTTTTAGTGGAGGTTATATCTACAATTTTAGGGGTAGAAGTCTCCGGTGTTCCCCTAGGGAGGATTTGTAACACTTTGGTAACCGGAGCTTCTTTTATTATCTTAGTCTGGCTCTGGATGGATCTTTTAATGGGAGTCTCATTGTTCTTTTTACTTTTTAAGCTATATTGTTTGTGTACCTCATATATAGCTGACTCATATCCCTGTTTAAAATCAAAGGATTCACCAGATTCTAACTGCAATTGCTGCAACATATATAACTCCTGTTCTTCTTGAGTAAGAAAAACAATGTCTTCATCTTTGATTCCTAGTAAGTTAATCTGGGTGTCATCCTCTCCTTCATGGCTCTGTAATCCCTCAGCATAGTTTTCTTGGAAGGGGGGCCTAATCTGTTGATCTGGTATAGCGTTTTTTCCAGTGTTAGGGTTCTTCCTAAAATTGGGGTTTCTTATTGCGGGTGGTTGTTGATTTTCCCATTGATTTTTCCTCTCCATGTTTTCCAATCTATCCATTATTCTCTCTAAACTCTTAGCTAAAATATCTACCTTTCCATCTGAAGTGGAAGTTTCCTCTTTAAATACAACTTTCTTTTCATTTCTCATTCGGGCTTTCTTGGCTAATAGGTTGGCCTCTACATTAACAACATTGCTTTGCATTTGTTCCAATGTTTCAGGGTTTCTTTCCCTTAACTGGTATGACATGTCAGTGTCAAAACCATCAGGGAATTTAATTAATGTTAGGTCAGGTGGAGGCTTAATATTGGCTGGCAGTCCTGAATTGACTCGTTAGGAGCTCTTCTAATGTTTTCATATTCAGAAAGTATTTGCAATGGGTTTTTTTTCTCTCCCATCTATCAATGAATAATCTATGAAAATTAGCTAAATCTGCAATATGATGAGCAGGTAAAGCTTTGAACCATTTCTTGACATCCCCAGTTAATGTTTGGGCAAACAACCTCATTTGGACATCTGATTCATCTGTCTCATGCAACTCAAAATAGGCAGTCATCTTGTTTACATGTTGCTGGGCAGTGCACTGACCAGTAGCATCAAACAAGAAGATTTTGCTCTGATAATCTTGGGGCATGGCATGGAGTTGTGTAGGTAAAACCAGAGGTGCATATCGGTCTGCCATGGCTTGGATTCTGGCTTGACTAGGGGGTAAAGTGCTAGTAGTTGAGGAAGGGCTTGAACTGGATGGAGATGAACTATATGATGGTGAGGATGGTGGATGAATAACTGGTTTAGGTGACTGGACTGTGGATACTATTGGTGAGGTGGTAGTAAAAGAAGGTGTATTTACAGTGAGTGAATATTGCGCAGAAATTACAGAGGCAGCAGCGGTAAGGGCAACTAGTTCAACAGATTGTTGGAGGTAATCCTCATCTATATTGCTGATCAATGTAGAGGTCAAAGCTTCTAACTAGTCAAAAGCGTCCAAGATAAATTTATCTAAATTTGGATGGATAACCCTTTTTGATTCAATGAGTTGAACAAACTCAGGGTCTAACACTGTTTCATGGATGGCATTCTCAGGTTTAGTTCTAAATAATGAGAGGTCAAATGATAAATCAAATGGGATTTCCTCTAAAGTTGACAACTCCTTAGGGAGTGAATTGGCTCTGACTAACCGACTACTACTTGCCTGAGTTTCTGCTGTTTTGGGTTTTCTCAAAATTCTCTCTGGGTCATCAACTATAGTTGCAGGGTTTAAATTTGGGTTTGTCTTGGTATAATGAATCTTCTTGGGAGCCAAAATTTTAATCTTTTTTAATTGTTTTATGAAATTTTTCAAGATTAACTTCGGAAAATGACCTTAAGGGGCTTAAGATGAAATTTAAGGTTTCCTTAAAGTTTTATGAGACTGAGGATCGAATTCCCCATTGGAGTCGCCAATTATGTTATCACTCTGATATTTCTTTCGAAGTTAAAGAAGGAAGAAAAGTCAAAGGTAACCACAAACCACTTTTGGAGATCAGGACCTAGCCTTCTTGATGCTCAGAGAGGGCTCTCTCTTTATAATTTAACTTTGTTTTAGTTAAGATGATTTTAGGCTAGTTATTGTTTGCACTTGGATTTTGGTTTGAATTTGGGTGGTGGGATCACTTTACTTAGATGAACAAAGGTTCGCTTTTACCATTGGGCTATGGGGTCGAATGTCAGACAAACGAGACTAGATTCAGTTCTAAAAACAGTGTCTACAGGGCAAGATAGATGAGTTACTGCAGATCTCAAACGCTAAATGGTGAAATGGTTTCAAATCGGATCCAGGGAGCAATTAAGGGTTCCCTAGGCCAGACTCTGGAAGGAATGAAAGAAGTCAACTGAGATGGGAGAGCAATTAAGGGTTCTCAAATCCGGGTATCAGAGGAAAACATGTAAATGACTAACTGTGCAAAACAGAGTGTACTTAAACAAATTCTGAGTGATATCTCCGGTTAATTCATTCAAATTTCGAACACATTTAAGATTATGAAACACATAAGAAGGTAACAAAGTCAAACAAAGAAGATACTTCACTGCAAATAGCTCATCTCATGAATCTTGTAGCGAAATGCTTTTATTACTTGCTCCAGTCTGTTGACTTGAAAGTGGTACAATCACCCTTAGGTTTTAAGATCAAAATAACTCTACAAATGTAAAATAATCCCCCCTAATACTTCGAATTATGAAGTATTTATACAAAAATGAATTACAAAATATCGCATATCGCATTGAAAACTAATCTACGAAAAAGAAATATCTTCATGCAAGAAGATAGAGACAACTATTGAACTGCTGCTTGCTGTCCCTGTTATTTAGGTTCTGCAGGCTTTGCTCTTTGATCTTTTGCCCTTTAAGTTGGTTGGCTGTTTGGTTGTCACCCTGGATGTTCTGTTTTACTTTAACCTTTCATCTGATACACTTTAACATTGCTAACCAGTCAATATCCTTTTACTGTGCTCTTTTACTTTTTACCGTAGACTTATATTTTTACTGTGTTTTTCGTATAGTAAATCATTCAGTTTTTCGCATCTCTCATCATCTTGTAATTGGATATTGAGAATCTTTCTGTATATTTCATCTACCTCTGTATATTTGGCAAAAGTAGGCTTATTAATAAACAGGAGTTTTACCTCATGCTGGAGGTAAAACAAGTTTTCAAAAGTTTGATACAATACTTTGCCTATTGGTAAGCCCTTCATGGATGAAGTGATTACCTGCTCTCTGGCCACTTCTCTGATCTTCTTATTGTAATCCTCACGTGTCATTAACTTATCATTTATAACTAAGGGATTAGGTAATCCATTTTCCTTCAAAAGTTCGAACTTAACCATGAACCGGTCAACAACTAGTTGCATGTTTTGACACTTATCTTCTAAGTTCAACATCGAATTCCTCGTAGTGAGGACTTTTCTGACTTCCAAAATTGTACCTATCCTGTCAGGTATCTCAAGTTCTTGCAACTCATACTTATTCTTGGAGTTGAGGAAGTGGATGATTCTTGCAGCTTCCTCTGGCATATCTGCAAGTTCTTCCTTGACTCTCTGAATGGCTTCTGTGGCCTGCTTTATTAAATCAATTTGTTCAGAAATAACTTGGATGGATGGCCAAATATCATTGACAGAGTCAATGATATTGGCCCACAGTTGCTCTTTAGCCTTACCTATAGGTTCACTCAGTGTCAGTTCTTTCTCCAGGCTTTTTATTCTTTCGTTCATCCTTGTAGCCTTTTGCTGTTCTTCTTTATTCATGATTTGGGCAAATCTGCAGTCTTTCTCCAGGCTGGTGACTTTCTCCTTAAGTCTGTTCATCTCAGTGGTCTAAATGGACATTTCTTCCATTGCTTTGACCAGCTTGTTTGCTTCATCACTTGTGGAGGCTGTTGCTGTTGATCCTGTTGCTAATGTAGTTGGTGTAGATGCCGGTAGTGCAATGGCCATTGGAGCAGTAGGAGCTAATGATGCTGTCAAAGTAGAATGTACAAGTGTGGTCACTGTTGGAATGAAAGTTGCAGGAGTATTATCAATACTAGCTTGTTTGAGTTGAATCAAGCTATCCAACTCTTTCTCCATCTCCTTTAACTGGTCATTCAGCTGCTGCATTAAGTCCATCATTTCCTCATGATTGGTCGGCTTTCCAGGACTTCCTTTGTTTGTGGGTGCTGTAAATGAGGCAACTTGAGCTGTTTTTTGAGGGTTGCTATATCCTCATTCTTCTTCTTAATCAGCTGTTCAACAACCTTAATATCACTTGGGTCATGGCCCAGTTCAATGACCAAGTCCTCCAAGGACTTTATCCTGGTGTCTTTAGCCTGTGAAGAGGCCTTCTCCAATTTGTATTAAGCTGCGACATTGTCCAATGAATCCTGCAGCTTGTAAGCAACCATGGCCTTTGTTGTGAGGGTGGAGTAAATCATTTCTCCAGCCTGCTTGTGAAACTTTATCTGATCAATGGGATGAACATCCCTGGCCAACACCTAAAAATTAGTCTTCTTGTAATCTGCTGAGGTCTTTGGTTGGTGTACAGTGGGCTGCAAAAATGACACTTGCATTTTTCCTTCTTTGATGTCAAAGGCTGACATCAATCTGTTCTGGTTTGGTGGTGTAAGCTTGAGGTATTTGGCATATGTCTCTGCTTTCAACTTTTCATTCCTCATCTTTATCTCTTTGAATCTGTCTTTGATATCCTTTCCACGTCGGCTCGCCTGACAAAGGAAGAAACCTCCATAGTATGCTGTCTCTCTATCATCTGTGTATTGGAGGTTGATGGCTGCTCTGTTTCACCTGATGCAGCCGTTTTAGCTGTTTCTTTACTTCTTTGCCCCACTACCTTAGTGTCAATTATTTCCTCTGATGCAATGTTCTCCTCCTGTCGAGACACAGGATTCAACTTGGGCCTTTTATTTAGCTTAAACAGTTCATCTGAAGTCTCCATGGCAAATTTGGATGCCTCCTGCCTGTTCCTCTTAGGATTCTTCTTCTCATTGGCTGGGGTCTGTATGACAGGAGGAATGTTCATTGGCTCTCGTAATTCTGGAACCTGCAGGAAAGAGCTCTGGTCAAATTGCTTTTCTAGATCAATCAGTGTATTCTCAACATCCACAACTGTGTTGTCCATATCAATCAATGTGTTCTCCACCCACTCAGTTTGGTTAGCAAACTGTTCAATGTCAGGTTGTAGGTGGTGGATGTAAGGTCCCAACTTGACCTTGAGTCTGAGCTTGTTTATGACCCCATGAGGGTCATAGTGCCAGATGAAACTGTTTTTGAATTTCATTTGTTGAAGTACTCTGTTGGCCTCTGGTCCAGCCTCTGTTGTTGCAAATGAATGGGCCCAGTTGGTTTTTTACCTTGAACTGTGTTTTCTTCCTAGCAGATAAGAAGTGGACCTCATCGAAATTGATGATTTGTCTGAAATATTCAGGGGCAAATATCCTCATAGGGAGGTATTTAGGCAACTTATAGGGGGCTAGCTCACAGCCATAAATTCTGATCTCAGTGTGGTTTTGGTACAAGTACCAATCTCCCACCTTGCTGTTCTTGGCCAATTGCAGTACCCTCTTGATGTCTTGGCTGATCCTGGGCTGAGTAGTTGAAGGCAGCATGTTCATGACTGGGGGTACACAAAGGAGTCTATGAAGTCTTTGTAGGTGAATGTTGTGGAAAACTTCTGGACCAAGGGTGTTCAGTAGATAATTAATCTCTCCTTTCCCTTGGTGTCCAATTTCTGGATCCTCACAGGGAACTTGTCTGTCTGGTAATCCAAAAACATATAAAACAACACTGAAGAGTATTTGAAAACTCTTTCAGTGGGCAGTCTGGTGAATTGTTCATACATTTTGTCTGCAATGAACTGAGAATTGTTATACATAATAGCAAGAGGCTTGCCTAGAGTGAAAATGGACAAGAAGGCCATGATGACCTCATCCATATGCTCATCTGATGTGTATCCTAGGATGCATGAGAGCATGGTGATTATGCACCTGCCAGTCTCTGAAAAAATGGTGGCAGCATAGGGTGGAGTGTGTAGGAGTATGGCGTTCCTCAATGATGAAATTCTGGAAAATTTGCTTGATTTTGACTGGGTCTAGTGTGATGTACAAGTATAACAGGTTTCCAATGGAAAAAGGGGTCTGATTAGGGCTAGGCTGGATTTGTAACATTTGGTTGATAGATTCAACAATAATGGTGAATAGCAACTGCTGGTTTGGTGGCACAATAGCCCTTTGGCTTGGGAAATAGCAGGCATGTGACTAAAACGTACAATATCAGGGAATGGGTGAACTTCTGGGAATGTGTACTTGGGTAAATTGGATTCCCAAAGGTGAATGTCATCTACATGGTTTAGGAACCTATCCTTACTCCAGCAGTGGATTTTTAGAAGGTAACCTGGAGTAGTACTGTATTTAATTTGGAAATCCCTGTTTGCTACGACCAAATGGTTAATGTCCAGGTGAGGGGTTGACATAGGTCTGACATCCAGAGAGGTCTGGGCATCCATCTTTAGGATAAGTGTGGGAATCAGGCTTATACAGGTTGAAGTAGTGAGGTTTTGAAAACTCAGGTGCAGTGATAGGGTAATGGCAGTTTGCAGGATAGGCATTTGGGTATTCAACTGGAAATACTCTCAATTCAAGGGAAATTAATTAAATTCAATTACTTGAATGTTTGAATTAACTGTACATTCTTGAATTTGAGAGGGCTGTTTCTGGTTTGTTATCAAAATATTTGGAATTTGAGGTCCAGACTGCAAATTGGTTTTGATGGCGGCCGCAGAGGGTAATATTGCTTCAGGTATGCTGTGGATGGCTGAATTAGGCGTCCGAGCTGTAGGTTTTAACCCTATACAGAAATTACCTGCATACGAATTTTAAAACACAAAAAATAAACAATGCGAGAGAGTAACACATAAAACAGATATACAGAGATTTTCCCCTGGATCCCAACACCGGGACTGCTAGCTTGATTTTTCATTATGTTCCTTTCAATGTTACAATACATATTTATACATGTTGAAGCATCCAATACGATGGACCGAAAACCATCGCGTTCAAAACCATGTGCGAAAATCATGCACAAAACCATAGGTAGGTTCGCCCAACCTAATATAGGTGCGCCCCGGACCCCATAAACGGGGCTTACCTGCACCCCTTAAACCCCCTATGACCCCCCTGCTATGCAATCGATGCAATGAAGGGGGGGCTCCGCCCACCTTGTAACCCCCTGGTTAACTATGTGGGCTAGTCGTGGAAAGAATATAACACAACCCAACATTCTCCCACTTGTTTTCTTTCCACAGGGGGCCACAAGAGAGCTTCGTCATTTATCTAGCCTTGCAACGCCCATTGTTTCTCTATACCAAGAGAACTTCTCAGAGCTCACAGATTTTGTCAATGCATCTGCAGTATTCTTTAAAGCGTCCACCTTTACCAGCAACACCTTTTTGTCTTCTATCATATCCCTCACAAAGTGATACTGGACATCAATGTGTTTTGTCTTTGAATGATATGCAGGGTTCTTTGCCAAGAAAATTGCACTTTGGCTGTCACAGGCTATCATTATAGCTCCCTGTACTAACCCTATACTTGAACACAATCTCTGCAACCAAACTGCTTCCTTGCTTGCATGAGTGGCTGTCGTGTATTCTGCCTCTGTAGTTGATAGTGCCACTACAGATTGTTTCTTACTCATCCAACTGACTGCACCTCCAAATAGGTTAAACACATACCCACTTGTAGATCTTCTCTGATCTAGATCTCCAGTGCAGTCTGCATCAACAAAGCCACAAATATCCAACACTCTGTCCAATCCTGGTCTTCCTTGGTAGCACAAACCGTAATCACTAGTGCCACGCAAATACCTGA